>MU210525.1:639247-688143 GCA_017315185.1 Bubo scandiacus | reverse complement strand
GGGGAGGACGACGACGACAAAACCAAGATAAAACTAAAAAGTGATGTAAAAAACCCCAACAATACCTCACCACCAACCAATCAATGCCCAGCCAGTCCCCAAGCAACAGCAGCCCCCACCAACGTTCATCCCCCCCAGTTTTATGTCCTGAGCATGACATCATGTGGTATGGAATATCCCTTTGGTCAGTTGGGGTCAGCTGTTCCCACTGTGTCCCCTCCCAACTTCTTGTGCACTGCCAGGCTACTTGCTGCTGGGGCTGTATGAGAAACTGAAAAGGCCTTGACACTGTGTAAGCACTGCTCAGCAATAACTAAAATATCAGTGTGTAATCAACACCATTTTCATCACAAATTCAAAACATAGCACCATACAAGGTACTATGAAGAAATTTAACTCTATGCCAGCCAAAACCAATACAGACACAACCAAAGTCATCAAGCTAAACTCAATCCCCATGTAAATTCACTTAGTGGGATAAACACTCATGGTATATGTAATTTCATTCATTTGGTCTCATGACTGGAAACCTTCAGGGGCTGTTAATTGGTAGATCTCTGCTCGTGTTTCAAAAAAAATGCTGCTAAATTTGTGTTCTATGCTAAAATGAAACCAATATACATTCTAAACCTAACAAATGCAGATATTACTGATAAAACTGCTTTTGAGAGAGATGCATATATCAACATTCTCTAAAACTAACTTACACATAACAGAAAAAAGGCCTGTTAATTCAGTTTATTTTATCAGAGATGGAAAATGAAATGTATTGTATTTGCCATGCATACAACCCCACAGTCTCCTCCTAGGATTACTAAAAGTGGCATCAAGTATCACATCTGACCCAGCTACTCACAAATCTTAAAAGAGATAGCTCTGGCAGCAATCATTTCCCAGATCCAGATCTGGTATTTAGGTTATCTTAATAGCTAATGTTTAGCAGACAATGATTCAAAAGGAATCACCGTTTACATTACCAGATATTTCTGAAATAAACTCAGAAGTCATGTAAAGAACAGCTGCAAAGATATAGTAAAGGAGCCCTCCCTTTACAGTAAGAAAACAGAGACATCATGGCTACTTTTAGAGCTTGCATATTTATTGAACAAATCCTACTAAAATAGCTAAAATATATTGGGTACTTGTAGTGCATTATTAAAGACCACATTGTTACAAAAGGCTGCATTTTCAGCAAGGCTGCTTTTTCAGCAGTATACAACTGCAACTATACATAAATGCTACAAATGCTGAATATTATTTCTTGTTCTATATACAGCACAGTAGATGTATCTAAACTATTGAAAAATAAAATATACAAGAAGAGGGATATAGAAAGTGGGGAAAGGAAATAACTCAAGGAAGTGCAGTGCATACATTGGTATTTAACAGTCAGAAGCTAAACCAGAACAAAGCTTGCCCTGTAAAAGGAAGAGATTAAAGACAAGAGTTTTCTAAAAAACTCAAAGTGGGCTTTCAGACTGTCTAGCACAACAACATTTCATGAGTAGATGATACTATTTAGCTTTGTGTTTTGTATTGTTAGTTCTCTGGGAGCAAGAACAATAAAATCCACATGTTAACAGTACTTTGGAAATGTACCCTTTCCCCCTATTATCCTTTATTTTATGGATTTGAAGAAGACATTAAAAATTGTCTTTTCTTTCAAATAGACTTTAAAAAAAGACCAAAAAAAATTTTGAAAGTGATGAAAAATTATTGTTTGTCTTTCTCCAAGTTAGGTGGATAGGAATCAAAAAGGAAATTTTAAGTAAATTACAGTTTTGTGATTGCTCCCACTATAACTGCACATTTGTGAGTGTACCCTGATAGGGAATCAGTTCCTTGCTTGTACACTTTAAGTAGTTACTCACCTACAGCACCAAATAAGAAAGCCACACTGAAGATACAAGTAAACAAATCAGTCCAGTCGAAGGAACAGCATTCAGAAAAAAAAAAGCACCAACACCTTCTCAGAACATGGAAAGAAAAAAATACCAGAGCTACCTTGCCAAGGAGGATATTTAAAGTCCAAAATAGCACCATTCATCAGTGTCTCAAATCCCATGGCAGCATCACAATCACTTACCACAAGGAAACCATGAGTTTCATGCTACTTCTATATATCAAGAGAGTACATGGATAAAATATAGATGTACAGACAATTGATGAAAATAAACTACTAGGATTGTTACATCTAAATGAAAAAAAAAAAGGGGGGGGGAACTCTCAGCCTCTGCAAGAAGCAGTTAGGGATGGTGGAAACAGAGGGTGAGCAGTTTACCAGCATATGAGCTGTGGAGTTTAAGTAGTGGAAGACGTTGCTGCGGTAGAACCAGGCCTGAAGACCCACCTATAATGTTTGTAAACATGGATTCACAGCGTGAAATTCTGAGAGCTTCCACTTGAGTCAGAATGTTAAAAACTATTTTTATGATACACATTTATTCTGCTATTTTTCTCTAAAGCAAGGCTCAGAGTCCCATAGTTTCTTCTTACACTTGATGATTTACACAGAAACAATTCCTGATATATGACACCATGACCTCATCAAACCCTAGAACCATCTGTAATAGAAATGGAAGAGTTATGACTGAAAAGAGGTAATTGATTTTGGTGAAATTGTGTCCATAGCCATCTACTGGAGTCAGGAATGCCACTTCAGCCTCACTTTTCTTCTTGTGATTTACTTCCTTTGAGATAGGAAGATATCCCTGGAGAGAAGAAAAACAATATTAGCTGTGCTTCTACAAAATCTGTCTGATGGGATCCTCCTTCCTTTTTCATATCTTAAGGTTTTTATAGTCCTCTAACTGTAGTTTAGAAGTAAACACCTACTAAACGTAGCTTTATCAACTGTAAATAGTGGCACAGGGAGGAAAAGATTGTTTAAAAACTAGGCAAGCCTTGGAACATCTGAGGAAGTGTCTTGTCTTTGAGCTGAACAAGTGTGTCCTAGCAGTCGAAATACAAAAGACTTAAGACAACAAGCCCCCTCCATGGCTGAGCTGGGGAATTCGGCCATTTGTTGCAGCTGGGGAAGACCCCAACAATCCTATCAAAGCTACAGGGGAAGAAGCTATGGAGTGACAACCCTTTCCACAGCTCACCATCAATTGTACATGCTACACTGTTCCTCAAAATGATGTTTCTTGCTACCACCAAACCAAGCAAATTCTGTGCCCTTCACAAGAGCTGGGACAGCTCAGACGTAAAACTGCACCTGCACATGTTGCATGTGCAGTTATTTTGGCATACAAATATGGACGATAACTAGCAATTATCCATTTTGCACACATGAAGCACAAAACACAGTCACAGAGTCTCAATATCATGAATGCAAAACTCATGGCCACAAATCTACAGATAGTATTGAGCCCTTCAAAAAATAACTCAGTACTAATGTGAGCAGCCAAAAAGTTTATGTTAAAGGTATTATCTACCAATTAATTACTTTGCTTAATTACTTCTTTTATATCCCAAGATCTATTTTATGACTCCACTTAGCCTCCAACATGGAAAGTGTGTCTTAGTTATAAAAGATTGCCTCATTATTAAGAGAATCTTTCAGAGCTTAGACCTCTCACTTTTTAAACACCTTACATCTTAAGCAGCTAGCATACACTAAGAAGTGACTTTCCTATAATACTTCATTGAAAAGAGCATTTATCCTTTTCCTATTGGCACTCTAAAGGTACTGTAGTGTATTATCACGGTCTCTGAACAAGTAAAGAAATAGTGCCATGTTAGTCAGCTATCTCAGTTTTTTGTTAACCATACTTAAACATTCTGCTCCACTGGCTGAAGTCTATGCTTATTTAGCAAAGCACTTAAATATATGTTTCAGTTTAAGCATCAGTAGGAGGTCTAAAGGCTAAATGTGTGATTAAAATATGTTGCTGATATGTCACAATGGGATCTTAAAAAAAATGTGTTTAACTAGTAATATATTGTAAGTTGATGAAAAAAATTTTAGTGACTGTACAAATCATGTTCCCTCACAGAACTCCAGAAAATTCCATCCTTGTGATAACATTTTTTGCTTTTTTGTTGACTAAATCTGCTACTTGTGTATCATTACAGGATATGAGAAAAAAAATCTAGAAACTTACACACATGCAAACAGGGACACCACACAGACCAAAGATCTGGGCAAATTTCCAAAAGCAGTGTTGAGCAGTTCATTTTCAGCTGTGAACATAATCTCTGTCCTGAAATTCTGCCATACAATCATAAGATAAAAAGTCCCATATGACCCGTCTAGGTCTGAAAATAAGTTGTCTTTAATCAATACATCATTTTATACTTGTTGGTTGTATCGTTTATAAGAAATTATAAGTTTAAAAAAAATCTATTCTTTTATTCTTTCAGTAGTTCAACCTGTTTAGATTAACAATGAGTATATAAAACTGTTAAACTGAAGGACTGGGTACTTTCTGAAGTCTTCTTCAGCAGTTTACTCTGATTTTATACTCTTGGTAAAAAAACAGACACTCAGTTTCAGTTAGATCTGGAAACTGGATTGTGTGCAACTAATATTCAAGTTGCTTTTGAAACTCAGTTATGAAAGAAAATTTGGAGATAGTTCTAAAAACTGGTCCTCCTAAGCATAAGCCAAATATCTTTTGAAAAAATACATAAGACCTAGAACAAATGCATGGAATTTAAAAAGCAGGAATCCAATCACTTTAAAGAAAAATGTATATTTTTCTGACTAGTTCAGAAACCATTATCCCTTTTGATATACTTTTTCAAAGCTATGTACAACACTAAAAACCAGGACAATAATGCAGCATTGTTACTAACTAGGCTGCACATAGTTCACAGCTTTGTAGGAATAAATGTTTCAGGAACTGTGTATAACAATGAATCAACTCAGGAAAAACTGCTAACTTAAAAAAGCATGAATAAAAATCAACTTTTGTTAACAGGGATCTGCAGTCTATAGATAGTAAATGAAATTTAATCAAAACAGTTTTCCATGTGCTCTTTCCTTTGCTTACCTGCCAATTTTATTGCCAGATTTTGAGTCATTAATCAACAAGAATATGAGAATAAAACACACATGTTCCGTGGTTTTGAGTAACAGTTTTATTTTTTTATTCAAATTTCACATCCAATTTGGTGTTTATGGACCCAGTTATGGTAACAGACCAAAACCTTATCAAACTTATCTGATTTGCCACATCTTCTGCATTTATGTTCAAACTCAAATGAAGACTGCCATCTTTTTATGCTTGCTACTCAAGCAGAAACAAAAAACTTAACAAAAGAAAAAGAAAATAAAGAACAAATTACCCCTTCCCCCCTCCTGCATTATCATTGACTTTTTCCTCTATATTGCTATGTGAGAATTACTAAAATCAAGCATTCAAAACTCAGATGTCAAGCTGTTTAATATCATGAGACAGGCTTAAGAAACATGAACTTTTGAAAATTAGTATGTTTTCTTTTTGGTATGTAAGCCAGAAAGAGTCCATGTTTTCTGAAAGTCTGAAAGCTAAAAAAGTAATTTTAAAATGAAAGCTGAAATCCTCACTTAACTGTCGAGGCTTTAAGAAAAAACATAATATCATGGAACTCATGATGAAATCATGAGAGCTGGCTACTTTCTTGAAGCAGTTATAAAATAAAATCTAATGAACTTCCACAGTGTGTTTTTTTAAAGAAAACTTCCATCTTAATAAACTGTTAGATGAAAGAAATTACATAAATAATTTACCTTTGGAAATTCCCCATTCCCTGGGCTGGTTGGAAAGAGTTTCTGGCTAACCCAAATTGTTAACCTTGGTTGATAAACCTGTAGCGACATAAAAACATAATTTCTTACTAACAAAAAGATATCCATTAAATGCAATCAAATGGTGTTCATGTGACAGATCACATTACTAGAACCAAAAGTCTAATGTCAGGTGAGCTTGGCCTAGAGACCTAGAGCTGTGTTTTATGCTCAATATACATTTTTTGAGTACCCACAACAAGATCTGTCCCTAGAGTATTTCAACTATATTGTATATGGCAATGTGCATTCAAGTGGCTTTTTAAAAGAGTATAGGATGTATCTTTTTGTAATATGGCTTTTAAAATCTCATTAAGTAAATCTGTGTACCGGGTCTGGCTGAGCCAGAATTGTTTTTCCCCTGTAGCAGCCCTCATGGTGCTGTGGTTTATGTTGGGAGCTGGCAGGGTGTTGATAGCACACTGGTGTTGTGGCTACTGCTGAGTAGTGCTTACACAGCACCAAGGCTCTTTCCCACATTTTCCCCCCCCACAGTGGGATGGGGTGGGCAAGATCTTGGGAGGGGACACAACCAGGACAGCTGACCCGAACTGACCAAAGGGATATTCCAGACCATATGACGTCTGCTCAGTATAAAGCTGGGAGAAAGGAGGAAGGGGGTGGGGTCACCCTTGGTCCTCTGAGGCAACCACTACGCGTATTGGAGCCCTGCTTCCTGAGAAGGCCCGACATCGCCTGTTCATGGGAAGTAGAGAATAAATCTGTTTTCTTTTTTGCTTCCGCGCGCGGACCTTTGCTTTGCTTATATTAAAACTGCTTTTGTTTTACCCACAAGGGTTGGTTATTTTCTTTCCCCTCTTTGCCCTGTTGAGAAAAAAGGGGAAGGGGGGGAAGTGATAGAGCGACTTGGTGGGTACCTGGCATTTAGCCAAGTGCAAACCACCACAGTCTTTTTTGGCGCCCAACGTGGGGCGGTGACTACGGCAGTTTTATATTAATTGTGCTATAGCTATAGCAGTTATTAAGCGACAAGCTCTTGTGCTGGTCATGGGTTTGTTTATTGCTCTGCTTATCTTTATTTTGCTAAGCTCGGGAACATGCTGGAAGAAATTGGGAACATGATGAGTGATTTTATTCTGCAGGCTCCCGAAGTACTTATTAATCCTTATGTTAGCTCTTTGATACTGTTCATTAATGCTGTTTGCCTATTGTGGGCTGTGTGGAGCTCGGTAGGTTTTTGGTGTAAGAGAAGGCAAATTTTGGGTGAGAGAATACCAAGATGTGCCCTGAGGCGGCCTGTCCCTGGGTGGCAGGGGGAGTGGAAGGATTTGGGCAGATTCCTAGGATGGTTATCACCTCCTGTAGCCTGGGATCTTACCCCTGAACAGGCAAGCAACCCCGCAAAATTGACACAACACCTGATAGAAGGGTGCCTTGTCTATCCCGATGAAAATCAGCAACTCCTAGCGCTCTACTGGGGCCTGGCCTATGCTTATCGAGCTGCAGTTCAGTGCTCTCAAAGGACTGTGGTGGAGATGGGAACTCAAACAAAAACAACAACAGCAGAGATTGCCCCAGTAGTAAAAAAGAAGCAGTGGACAAGGAGAACAACAGGTCCATACCCTCGATTAATAAGGGATGAGAAAGAAGAGGAAGAGGCGGGTCCTTCAGCAAAGGGGTCAGAAGAGGGAATAACAGAACTCAAACAGGAGGCAGAAACCACCCGGTCCCTGACATCATCAGAACTGCGAGATCTGCGGAAAGACTATAGCCGCCAGCCGGGTGAGCGGATTGCTGCCTGGCTGCTTTGATGCTGGGATAATGGGGCTGATGCTCAGCAGCTGGAAGGTAAGGAAGCCCAACAGCTGGGTTCCCTTGCTAGAGATCGAGGAATTGAAAGGGGAATTGGAAAAGAAACAGGAATTTGCAGTCTGTGGAGACGGCTCCTTTCCAGTGTTAAAGCAAGATATCCTTTCAAGCAAGATCTTATGGACAACTCCCCAGGGAAGTGAACTACTGCAGATGAAGGTGTCCAGTACCTGAGAGAATTAGCAGTGCTGGAAGTCATCTATAGTGATCCAGATAATGATGAAGCCCCTAAAAATCCAGAGGATGTCTTGTGCACACGGGCCATGTGGAGGAAGGCGATTAAATGTGCACCATCCTCGTATTCTGCCGGCTTGGCTGCGATGTACTATCCAGAAATGGATGTGGGAGAAGGACTAAGATGTACACCAACTGTGGAGGCAGTCTCTTCCTGGCTTCAGAACTTTGAAGAGAGTCTTGGTACCTCCTCATCTCTACGGGCAAGCGCCCTGGATGTCAGGAGCACCCCAAGAAATCAGTTCTCTTCCGCCCCAGTCAGAGGGAAAGGGAACCCCAGGCGCATGACACGTGGCCAACTTTGGTTCTCCCTGCGTGACCAGGGGGAGGACATGAGCAAGTGGGATGGTCAACCCACCTTCAAGTTGGAAGCTCGTGTACATGAATCGCGAGGAAAGACCCCTGCCAAGAAGAAGACATCCAAGAAGGTTGTTAATGTAGCTGGTGTGAAACCGCAAGAAAGTAATCAGCGATCTCCCAGATACAGGAAGACTGAGATCACCTCCCTTGACCCTGATGAAGGAGTCTCCGGCCTGGCACGGCAAGGGTCAGACAGTGAATACTCTGACCAAGAACAGGAATAGAGGGCCCCTGCCTCCAGCCAGGAGGAGGAAAGGGATGATCGGGTGTATTGGACAGTGTGGATTCGATGGCCTGGCACATCAAATCCACAGAAGTACCAGGCTTTAATCGACACCGGGGCACAGTGTACATTAATGCCATCAAGTTATAGAGGGGCAGAACCTATCTGGATCTCAGGAGTGACAGGGGGATGTCAAGAACTGTCCGTACTGGAGGCCGAGGTTAGCTTGACCGGGGACAAGTGGGAAAAGCATCCCATTGTAACTGGCCCAGAAGCCCCTTGTATCTTGGGCATTGACTACCTCAAGAGGGGGTATTTCAAAGACCCAAAAGGATACCGATGGGCTTTTGGTGTGGCCAGTGTGAACACAGAGAAGGTCAAACAGTTGTCTAATCTGCCTGGCCTCTCGGAAGATCCTTTTGTTGTAGGACTGTTGGGAGTTGAAGAACAACAGGTGCCAATTGCTACGAGGACCGTGCATCGACAGCAGTATCGCACGAACCGAGACTCTCTGGCTCCCATCCAAGAACTGATCCGTCAACTGGAGACCCAAGGTGTCATCAGTAAGACACATTCGCCTTTTAATAGCCCAATATGGCCAGTGCGAAAGTCTGACGGAGGGTGGAGGTTGACAGTAGACTATCGTGGCCTGAACGAAGTGACGCCACCACTGAGTGCTGCTGTACCAGATATGTTAGAGCTCCAATATGAACTGGAGTCAAAGGCAGCCAAGTGGTACGCCACAATCGACATTGCCAATGCATTCTTTTCAATTCCTTTGGCAGAAGAGTGCAGGCCACAGTTTGCTTTCACGTGGAGGGGTGTCCAATACACCTGGCATCGACTACCCCAGGGGTGGAAGCACAGCCCCACTATTTGTCATGGACTAATTCAAAATGCACTGGAAAAGGGTGACGCCCCTGAACATCTACAGTACATCGATGACATCATTGTGTGGGGCAACAAGGCAGAAGAAGTGTTCAAGAAAGGACAAAAAGTAATTGAGATTCTTCTGAGAGCTGGGTTTGCCATAAAGAAAAGCAAGGTCAAGGGACCAGCACAGGAGATTCAGTTCTTGGGAATAAAATGGCAAGATGGTCGCCGTCATGTGCGTATGGATGTTGTCAACAAGATAGCAACTATGTCTCCACCGACCAACAAGACAGAAACACAAGCTTTCTTAGGACTTGTGGGATTTTGGAGGATGCATATTCCAGCTTACAGTCAGCTGGTGAGCCCTCTCTATCAAGTAACCCGAAAGAAGACCAATTGGCAGTGCAGATGTAAACCCATCTGGGCTGCTGCGCTGTGGCAGGACATCGCTGCCGAAGTGGAAAACGTGGCTCTAAAGGTACGTCATGTAGATGCCCTCATGCCCAGAAGCCGTGCCACCGAAGAACATCAAAACAATGAGCAAGTAGACAAGGCTGCTAAAATTGAAGTAGCTCGGCTGGACCTGGACTGGGAGCGCAAGGGTGAGCTATTTGTAGCTCGATGGGCCCATGAAACATCCGGGCATCTCGGGAGAGATGCAACATACAGATGGGCTCGTGATCGAGGGGTGGACCTGACCATGGAGGCCATCTCACAGGTCACTCATGAATGTGAAACATGTGCTGCAATCAAGCGAGCCACACGAGTAAAGTCTCCCTGGAACAGAGGGCGATGGCTGAGTTTTCGATATGGTGAGGCCTGGCAAATTGACTATATTGGACCATTGCCACAAACACGCCAAGACAAGCGCTACATACTCACCATGGTGGAAGCAACTACTGGTTGGCTTGAAACGTACCCTGTAAATCATGCCACTGCCCAAAATACCATCTTAGGTCTTGAAAGGCAAATTTTATGGCGACATGGTACTCCTGAAAGAATCGAATCAGACAACGGGACCCATTTTCGAAATAATCTTATAAACTCCTGGGCAAAGAAACACGGCATTGAGTGGGTGTATCACATCCCTTATTACCCACAAGCATCTGGAAAGATTGAAAGATACAATGGACTGTTGAAGACTATGTTGAGAGCACTGGACAATGGGGGATGGAAGCACTGGGATATAAATTTAGCAGAAGCCACTTGGCTAATTAACACCAGAGGATCTGTTAACCATCCTGGTCCTGCCCAAACAGAACCCCTTCATACTGTGGGAGGAGATAAGGTCCCTGTAGTACACACAGGGAAATGGCTGGGGAAGGCAGTGTGGATTGCTCCTCCCTTGGGAAAAGGCAAGCCCACTCGTGGGATTGTTTTTGCTCAGGGACCTGGATGTACTTGGTGGGTAATGCAGGAGGATGGGGCTACTCAGTGTGTGCCTCAAGGAGATTTAACCTTGGGGGGGAAATAATCTGTGGGCTGAGTTGTATGTTGCAGGAAGTGATGGAGGAAGTAGGAACGACGAAGAGTGAACCAGATACGTGCGATGATGATCCAAACCTAGCCGGTGCTGGAGTCCAACAGTCAAACATACTGCTCCTGTCCTGAACATCCATCTTGACAGATGGGAGCCAAGTCACTGAACATCTGGAGGAGTGAAGAAAGCTTACGGAATGGATAAATGTGTTATGTGGGACCTGGGCATGACGTAAATGGTATGGAATAAGGGGTGGAGACTGTACCGGGTCTGGCTGAGCCAGAATTGGTTTTCCCCTGTAGCAGCCCTCATGGTGCTGTGTTTTATGTTGGGAGCTGGCAGGGTGTTGATAGCACGCTGGTGTTGTGGCTACTGCTGAGTAGTGCTTACACAGCACCAAGGCTCTTTCCAACATTTTCCGCCCATCAGTGGGATGGTTTGGGCAAGATCTTGGGAGGGGACACAACCAGGACAGCTGACCCGAACTGACCAAAGGGATATTCCATACCATATGACGTCTGCTCAGTATAAATCTGGGAGAAAGGAGGAAGGGGGTGGGGTCACCCTTGGTCCTCCGAGGCAACCACTACGCGTATTGGAGCCCTGCTTCCTGAGAAGGCCCGACATCGCCTGTTCATGGCAAGTAGAGAATAAATCTGTTTTCTTTTTTTGCTTCCGCGCGTGGACCTTTGCTTTGCTTATATTAAAACTGCTTTTGTTTTACCCACAAGGGTTGGTTATTTTCTTTCCCCTCTTTGCCCTGTTGAGAAGAAAGGGGAAGGGGGGGGAAGTGATAGAGTGACTTGGTGGGTACCTGGCATTTAGCCAAGGTCAAACAATCACAATCTGTAATATGGCAGAATTTACACATATAAAAGGATGTCTGTTACTATTAAACTGTGGAGGTTTGAACTCAGCCGGCAGCCAGACGCCACGTGGCCCGGCCGTTCACCTCCCCCTCCCCCCTCTGGTGAAATAGGGGAGGGACAAAAAGAAGAGAATTCGTAGGTTGAATAAAAAGAAAGAATTTACTAAATATAGCAAGAGAACAGTAACAATACTGAGTCCAAAAAAAGAAATGGTTAAAATGCAGCAGTGGCTTACTGAGCGCAGTGACCGCCCCCAAAGCAACACACACCCGGGCCGACTGGAAAATCCTGAGCCCACCGGAGAGATCCCGCCCCTCTATATCCCTGGGCATGACATTACAGGGTATGAAATATTCCAATGAAAGTTAACTCCATCCTGGTCGAAACCAGGACATAAATTTATTTAGGATTTTGTGAGACCACATACGTGCCCGCTCTCTTCTGCTTCCAACTCCTGTTATACAATATCCCTGGTAAAGGACATTATAGACTACTGTCTTATTGAGGGTCTAGAGGAAGAAAAACCAGGATGAACAACTCCTACAATACACTCCTGAATTACAGCTGTGCACAGTACCACTAGCAGCCATAATTCCCTGGCAAGACTAATGAAGATTATTAATTTTGCTGAAGGCTGCAGGAGACAAGGACACCTTTGATAATCCTTTCACAGTGAACTACAAACTGGAACTTATTACTTTCTGAGGTCATGGAATATCCTGTGTTAGTACCTTATTTTTTTAGGCATTAAAGGAATTCTGAAACATTATAAAGGACATGATGAAATAGCTGGCAGCAGGATTTAATGGTTAGGGTACTGGCCTACAATTGCTCTGTGACAAAGTGTACTATGCAATCACAGAAGAGATGATCTGGGCTGATACATTCTACCTGAGACACTAAGAGCCCACTTTCCTTAGGTCTGCTCTGCAATCAAGAGACACTCACCCATCAGAAAAATGGGTAAGATCCAAAGCAGGCCACTGACTACAGTAGGAACCTAGAGTGAATAAATGCCAGTTATGATGAATCTGAGCTGCAGACCTCCTGTGCTTCAGTTTCTCAGTTTCAGGATGGGGACTGGAGCATTTCTCCATCTTGCTCTCATCAAATACTGAAGTGCTCAGGTACAAGTTGCATATGACACTGAAGATTTTAAATTTATTTTCCTGCTGGGTCTGCCTACTGGGCTTTTGGTTTGTGAATTAAACTCTTTCTGGGCAGTGGCTGAATGTCAAACTGTTTCAAGCTGAACTACTTTATAAGTTACACACTTCAAACTTGTTTCTACTTTGGGACTCAGAATTTACCTTGTGAACTGGCTTTTTTTTTTTTCCTGGTGAACTGGCTTTTATTCACCTGCTTGCCACTGTATCTACATTGAAAACAGAGAAATGCTTTCATTTGTGTGGAGCTGCATGTTGACAATTACTAGTCACAATTGGACTAGATGCATCTTGGAGAAATTATTAGAGGATTATTTAAATCATCTTTCCAAAGAAAATCCTGAACTCTACTGTAAAGTAGGAAACAGGAGAGAAATTTAAAACACAAAGCCTAAGGCAGTGCCTATTCTGATAAACTTTCTTATGATTTTCCACAGTACAAAATGCAGTGCTGTCTACTAATTAAAGCATCAAATTTTATTTTATATTTTAGCTTACTATATGATCTCAGGCAAATCAGTTAAGCTCTCTCGGTATGGCTGACATACATAGGGATAACTACTACACAGCACAGGGTACTCTGAATTCATCAGTTAATGTTCACATTGAATCTCTGAGACACTCAAATGAAAGATACTAAGTAACCCCTAAGCTCTCCAGTTATTTATAATCACTGATTACCCATCCTGCAATTATGTCTTGATTTTGTTGTTTAGTCATACCCTTTGTATGAAAATGCATGATATGAATCAGCAATAATGGTTCAGCTCTACCACAGGACATGCTCAAACCTGCAAGTATACAAAAATGCATATTTTCCTATAGAAGGAACAAATTAGCAACAGAATACAATATTACTCATTATAATGAATATGAACTTCTATATTTTCTGTGAAGTCTGAGATGGATTCAAGTTATCCTATAGACCTTGTCACCCCTATTAATAATTCAGTAGGAATAAAATAAGCACCTGTAGTTAAATGACAAAAAGGAGCATCTAGACTTGAATTCATAAAAACTTAGAAGGACTACAATTTGAGAATGAGTTTTTGGGGTAGGGTAAGGAAAAGGTGTAAACTGTAAGATATACTAACAACTATGCTCCAGGGTTAAACAAAAAAAACAGAAGAAAAAAAAACAAAAGAAAAAACCCCCAAATTATCTATGGACAAAGTATTTAGCTAATGTCCTACTTTTTTAATACCACCTTCAAAAACATCTACTGTGGCCACCATTAGGAGATAATAATCACATGGACCTACTCCATGTGTAGTAACTGCTGTGCTATAACTGTATCAAAGTCCATAACCGGGCAGCCAAAGGACTGTAATTACCTGCCTTTTATACAACCCTGAAAGGCTGGGTAATCATAGCTTGGATTTTGGCTAAAATAAGGAAGATTCTGGACTGGAAAAAAGATGCCAGTGTAGAAAAGTCCACTCAGGACTTCCTACAGTCCACAAGGAAAAATAAAAATAAGACATGTCTTGCCATGCTACATCCTCTTTAAAATGCAGAAACTACTTAAATGTTCAGATATGCTGGTTACTAAGTTTTATAAAGACACAGTGAGAACTTTTAGTCAATTACAGCAGCTCTAAACAACTGATATTAATGCTTCAAGATGAGCTATATGGAGCAAAAAATTGCAAAGCAATGTTCCATTACAGAGTAGGATGTAAGGCTTAAAATATTCCAGCTGTTAGCATGAAGCAAACACTTCTAGATAAATGCTTTCATTGATGCACACCATATTTTCATTTCTTAGTACTTCCTGTATGATTACTATGAGAGTACAGGCTTGGATAATAACAATTAACAAAAATAACAATATTGGAAAATAATAAATAACAAAAATAATCAGGACTCAAAAAAGAATTGGACAGATGGACTGAAAACTAAAGTACCTGCAAGTCTAGATAATGTATAAGAGCAGTATGCTGACTCAAACTGATAGCCTCAGTGTTTGATAATCATTAGTAAAAAACCAAGTCAGTAAACTTCATCCATAAGCTATTGGAGTGTATCACTCCTAAACATCTGACTAACATTATATGCCTTGGAAGCATTATTTTCTGGCAGAACATGTGATACTGTTACAGAGGCTCCCAAATGAGCAACCAACTATTAACACAGTTAACTAGCTCTCCATAAATTACGGGTTCAAATGCCTGTGAGAGGAGAACAGAACAACTTTTTAGGGTTTAAGGGCAACCCAAAACACCTAACAAAGAACTCTATGGGGTTTAACGGCAACCCAAAACGCAGAACAAAGCCCCACTCCCTAGGGTTTAACGACAACCCAAAACGCTTTATCACTCACCTGATAAGTGAGGGCTCTCAACCTCGAGGACCTGCTCAGGGCAGCGTCCCAACCCAAGTCACCTCGAGGAGTTTCCTTGGGCAGCGTCCGGACCCAAGGGGAGAGTCCTCAACCGCAGCATGCAGTTCCAAAGGACGAGCTCAGAATAGCTCCCCCAGGGGACTCCATTTATACCCAGGCCGAATCTGTCCTGTAGTCAATAGCGGCTCCCATTGGCCAAAGGCCCCAATTACCGCAAAGCCCTGAGAACAAAGGCAGTCAGGAGCTACCGCACTTCAGCAGCCAAGAAGCTCTGCTTTCATTGGGCGGATGTACCTGCCACAGATACACAAAAACATTCACTCCCATTTTAATAAGTCAGGGGAAAAGAAACCCACTGATCTGGTAAGCACTGTGTGAGATTGTTCTGCAACAACAAAGCAGTTCTGCCTGAGAAATTGAGGCCAACTTCAAATAGGGAAGATGGTTTTAACTTTTTTAGCCTCTGTTTTCTTAAAAGGGTAAAAAAAAAATCAAAATTAAGAATAAAAATCAGAAAAAGGAAAGGTAGAGGAAAATAAATGCCCAATTGATTTACTAGCTATTACTGCATCAGGACTGCAAAACTACTTACTGCTACTTTGTTCAAAATCAGAAGGATTTCTGAGAGTAGAGTCTTCTTTTCTCCATTCAACAAACCGAGAATCCTCTTTTTGCTATTGCAAGGGCTCTGTTTAACCACTATTTCAAAACCCTAACACCTATTGCAGTCTACAACTTCCTCAAGGGGGATAACAGAAGGGGAGGTGCTGATCTCCTCTCTCTGGTGACCAGTGATAGGACACGAGGAAATGGAATGAAGATGCGTCAGGGGAAGTTCAGATTGGACGTTAGGAAAAGGTTCTTCACTGAGAGTGTGGTCGGTCACTGCAACAGGCTCCCCAGGGAAGTGATCATGGCACCAAGCCTGTCAGAGTTCAAGGCACATCTGGACAACACTCTTAGTCACGTGGCTTAGGTTTAGGTAGTCCTGTGAGGAGCAGGGAGTAGGACTTGATGATCCTTATGGGTCCCTTCCAACTTGAGATATTGTATGATTCTATGATTCTATTCCATTTTGAGCTACTGGTCCTCTAAAGCTTCTTCCTCTTTATGAGCAATAGAAAGGGAGCACAAAGTTTTGTCCATCTTCAGAAAAGATACATAAAATAATTGTAAAAGAGCTGGACTAAATCTACAGTATCAGTCACAACAAAATACTAAAATTAATTTCTTACTTCCTGTCCTTCATTCGTACACATCAAGAGCATCTTTCAGTCAGATACAACCATCAGGAAGAAGAACAGACTTATATCATAAATATAGGTTTTTAGTACAATGAACACAGTCCTGTTAAGCTTTTCCAAGGTTTTTATATTTAAGAAACAAACAAGGAAAGCCCCCACAGTTATTTTTTCTATCTTTTTTTCTTTTCTTTTTACCATCAAGTCTCATTCTGATATGCAGGAGTTCAATTCCTCCGTAGTCTGGAATTCTGACCTACAAGCTTGACAAAGGAAACCAACTGCTCCAATTACAAGAGAAACCACCTTTTGACAAGTTTCAGATAAGTTGTTTATCATGTAAGCCAGTTCTTTGGAAAACAAAGAAACAAAAAAAACTGATGAAAAGTTCTCAAGAAATTCCTAGTTCCAAAGAAAAGGTCACCAACTCTAGTAATTCTTCACTAGCCTACTTAGAAGAAAAAAAAAAAAAAAAAAAAAGACAAGCTTTTCTAGATGGATTAGTAGCTTAGCAGACACAAATGGCCATGTACGGAGGAATAGAGGAGTAAAATGATACATGTATGTGTTGAAGAGGAAAGAAAGTGGCAGCACACTTCTTTCATGGCATGCTCTTCCCCTCTGCAGTGCACTAAAACTTCACTGATGCACTTCTGAGGATTGAGGGCCCTGCGCTTCTGTAGCAGCACATAATCCAGAATGGAGACAAGTTGTCCTCATACCATGCTCCTGTGGGGACAAACCATATAGCTGGAAAGGAACACCACTCCTCATTTCCATATCTACATTCCTTTCAAGTAGTTAAGAGATTTATTCATCACTGTTCCTCATGTTGCAATGATGCAAATAAATGGTATTAAAGCTCCTAGAGAAAAGGTTGTAGATTTTTTCCTTTTTGACTGGTTTCAGCATCACTGCAAGTGTAGCAGATTTTCTTTCCCAGTTAAGTTGAATTCTGATGCATTTTCTTGTGCAAAAATTATAACATAGTTGCCTGCTAAGTGGAAACAGCTATTTCTTTGCAGTATTTTAAGTTTCTTAGTTACCAGCTGGTTTGAGCTGCAATGACTTTTCCCAGCATATAGCACCATCCACTTTTCAATCCCCCAAACGCATCCTACTACAGTAAAAAGTTCTATTTAAAACCCAGAGCCCACCATCACCATCCAGATGCATAAACAGAGCCTTCACTAAAAATCTTGTTTCACTGCTACTGGAATGTCAGATAAATCATTCTGTTAAAAAACTAATTCAGTTTAAACAAAATGGGAAGAAAAACTTGTGCAAGGATCAATGCGTGTTTTATCATTAACTGCAGTACAAGAGGTAAACTAGTGCTCCCATCTGCAGTAGTTTATTTTTAACATTGTGAGAGGAACATTATGAAAGCATATGATTAATGTCCACCATGTTCCAAACCTAGTGTGCAAGATTTAATACATATAGCAACTGTCAGCTGAAGAGTTGCTGCTTCTCAGAGTTTAGTTGGATGGCAGTCTGCTCTCAATCAACTTTTGCCTTCTAAATCTTCTGGAGAGAGAAACACCAGTATAACATCAAGAGTGCTCATCATTACTCTTTATTTCAAAGACTAAGTCACTGAAGTTTTAATTCTTTATTATATTTAAGAAGCTGTAGTCACAATCAAGTGGGATGTTGCTATCTTGAAAGGCTAATTTAGAAACAGGCTCAGTAAGGAGGTTTTCCCTATTAAACTACCAGAAACCACAAGTTTCCCAAGTTAAAATGCAAACTTAATTAACCATTTAAAAACAATGTGAACTGGTTTAGCTGGTGTGAGGTCTCCCGACTTTACTGACTTGATTGCTTTTTTTTTGTGTGGTTCTGCATCACAAGTCTGAGCCTCTGCTTGAGGTACAGCAAGTTACCTCAAAATAACCTGTCTTCACATTTTAAATATACTGTCAGGGTAGCTCTAGCAATCCTAATTTCCAGATTAGTGACATGAACATTAAAAAATAATGGAGAAAATAATTTAGCACTTGGTTTCTTCCACACAGCAGATAGATAGATGTAGATAAATGGTTTGTAGATAAATGGGACTGTGCAAACCTCATGAAATTCAAAAAGGCCAAGTACAAGGTCCTACACATGGGTCGAGGCAATCCCATGTACAGATACAGTCTGGGGAAGAGTAGATTGAGAGCAGCCCTGTGGAGAAGGACTTGGGGGTAGTAGTGGATGGAAAACTGACTATGAGCCAGCAATGTGCGCTCACCATGAAGATGATCAGGGGGCTGGAGCACCTCCCTTATGTGGAGACAGGCTGAAAGAGTTGGGATTGTTCAGCCTAGAGAAGAGAAGGCTCTGGGGAGACCTTATAGCAGCCTTCCAGTACTTAAAGGGGGCTACAGGAAAGATGGGGAGGGACTCTTTATCAGGGAGTAGTGATAGGATGAGGGGCAACGGTTTTAAACTGAAAGAGGGTAATTTAGATTAGATATAAGGAAGAAATTCTTTTACTGTGAGGGTGGTGAGACACTAGAACAGGTTGCCCAGAGAAGTTGTGGATGCCCCCTCCCTGGAAGAGTTCAAGGCCAGGTTGGATGGGGCTTTGAGCAACCTGATCTAGTGGAAGGTGTCCCTGCCCATGGCAGGGGGGTTGGAACTAGATGATCTTTAAGGTCCCTTCCAAACCAAACCATTGTATGATTCTATGATATTAACATACAGACACAAAAAACCAATTATAACAGGCCTGAGTGTTAAAACAATATTTAAGTTTTCAGTCAATTACTTGTGAGTTCATCATTCGCTCTTCAAGCACAATCAGATATTGAAATGTTTAATTAGTAACTATTTGTATTTACACATAATGGTAACCGCAGAAGCAGAACCAAGTCCCTTGTTATAAAGTTAGGTGAACACAGAGTATGGCAGCAAAATTCAGGACCAAAGGCTGCATACTCAAGTTCTTAAGCAGTTTCATAGTCAAGACTGACAAATTACTGGGTGCAACACTGTCAGAGTAACCATAGGCTGACCAAAATTCTATTTAGTTCAGTATCCTCACTCCTTTCCTGCAGAGCCCAGCAGTTAGTCTTACCCTTCACAGGGTACCAACCTCTTGCCCAATTAGCATATTTCAGGTAAGTATTAAAGGCCCCAGTGGTACTCTTGGAAATGAGAGATGGAACCACAGCCAGTACTTACCACATTAAAAGAGATGTAATAGCCACAGCTGATGATATTTTAACGGGTGCTTGAAAGCATTATGGCACATTTACCTGCACAGTCACCATATTACCACCATATTACCATCATCTACCATCATTTGATGCATACTGCTTTACTGATACTAAAAATATAAAAGCACAGTCTAAACGGTATCATATATATTATGTATGTTGCAAATAATAAAATACTTATGGATTCTGGAATTTATCTAATCAGGTGACATAAAGGAAAATAACTTTGCTTAGCAAGTATTTTGTTTCTGTTCTTGTTGCTTATTTAATTATTTAGCTGGGAAATTAAGGGTAAAAAAATTTACCAATATTTTCAGAGAATTTTTTTCTGACAGCAGTAATAGAGTTATTTACTTGTACCCTTTAATGTTGGAAGATCTGTCAGAGATATATACTTGTCAAAATAAAGAAAGATTTGTTCCTCTCTAAATTAATCTTTTTGAGTAGCTGTATGATGGCAATATGTGCTTTCTAAACATTAACATTTTAAGAATTTAAGATTTTTTTGTGATAATCATAGAATCATTGAATCATTCAGGTTGGAAAAGACCCTTGGGATCATCGAGTCCAACCATCAGCCCTACTCTACAAAGTTCTCCCCTACACCATATCCCCCAACATCTCATCTAAACGACCCTTAAACACATCCAGGGATGGTGACTCCACCACCTCCCTGGGTGGCCTATTCCACTGTCTAACCACTCTTTCTGTGAAAAATTTTTTCCTAATGTCCAGTCTGAACCTCCCCTGTTGCAGTTTAAAGCCATTCCCTCTTGTTCTGTCACTAATCACCTGTGAGAAGAGACCAGCACCAACCTCTCTACGATGTCCTTTCATGTAGCTGTAGAGAGTGATGAGGTCTCCCCTCAGCCTTCTCCTCCTCAAACTGAACAGTCCCAGCTCCTTCAATCGCTCCTCATAGGATCTGTTCTCCAGGCCCTTCACCAGCTTCGTTGCCCTCCTCTGCACTCGCTCCAGCACCTCGATATCTCTCTCGCATTGAAGTGCCCAAAACTGGACACAATACTCAAGGTGTGGCCTCACCAGTGCAGAGTACAGGGGGACTATCACCTCCCTACTTCTGCTGGTCACACTATTCCTAATACAAGCCAGGATGCCGTTGGCTTTCTTGGCCACCTGGGCACACTGCTGGCTCATGTTCAGCTTTGACTTTTAATGGCACTCAAGATGACCTGCTCCATGACCTTCCCAGGCACCAAGGTCAGACTGACAGGTCTATAGTTTCCTGGATCGTCCTTCCTGCCTCTCTTGTAGATGGGTGTCACATTTGCCACCCTCCAGTCCAATGGGACCTCCCCAGTTAGCCATAACTTCAGGTAAATCATGGAAAGCGGCTTGGCGAGCACATCTGCCAACTCCCTCAGCATCCTTGGGTGTAACCCATCCGGTCCCACAGACTTGTGTGCATCCAAGTGGTGTAGCAGGTCTCTGACCACCTCCTCTTCAACTGTGCTGACCTCATTCTGCTTCCCCTCCCCATCTCCCAGCTCATGAGGCTGGGTGTCCAGGGAACAGCCAGTCCCACTGCTAA
The DNA here is from genome assembly GCA_017315185.1 of Bubo scandiacus. Classification (NCBI taxonomy): domain Eukaryota; kingdom Metazoa; phylum Chordata; class Aves; order Strigiformes; family Strigidae; genus Bubo; species Bubo scandiacus. The sequence continues at coordinate 666,986 of MU210525.1, read as the reverse complement.
AGACTGAGGCAAAGTAGGCGTTGAGCACCTCAGCCTTTTCCTCATCCTTAGTTACAATGTTAAGCCAAGGCTTATACTACCTTCAGTGAGAATATACAAATTTATTTTAACTTTTTTTAACATATATCCCACAAAGGTGTGCTATACAAGTAGACAGACAAGAAGGTTACAGTTAACAAAATTAATCCAGAAACATTTCTTCTTGCAGGATGAAAAAAATGTTACATATTTTGAAGGTGTTTTTTTAATGCAGTATTTACAGAAGGAAACATCATCAACCCACACAGGAACATCTATATAGGGATTTGTGGGAGACAGGCAAGCCAACATCGGCCTGTCAGCCCTGCACAGCCTCTGATAGCAGCAAGGCTTCGATGACAAACAGGCCTTGGGAGAAAGATAAGAAACTGCTGAGTTATGCCAAGGTGGCAGGGAAAAACAACAGACAGCTGCAACACTGAACTGTGGAAAAGTACTGAACTGTGAGAAGTTACCGCTGCGTGAACAGCGCCTGAACAAGAAGGTGATTGGTCTGCACAGCGCGCGTGAGAGTGGTCTTATGCTGATAGGAGACAAGGTTGATAGCTGTCTAATTGCTGATTTGCTAATTATGAAGTAAGAGCTTTGGCGAGAGCATAAGTATGTACTATTGGAAAAATAAACGGCTTTGCTGGATATAACTCTCATAGAATTGTGCAGGTCCAATATCCTCCCGCAACAAATGGTGAGCCCAATGTCTAAGGACAGAGCGCAGAAGACGCCGCGGGAGAATCCCCGATTGGAGGTACTGTCTGCAGCGGGGCTGTGGCAGGGAAGATGGAAAAAAGTCGATCGATGGAAAAGCACCCGGAGAGGTGATCAATCGGGGGCAGCATGGGACAGAACATGTCTGCAGAAGAGACGGCCATTGTCAGACTCCTGCTGCATATACTCTCTAAGAGAGGGATAAGTTATAACGAAACTTCTATACGGAGGTTACTTAAGTGGTGCAGAAACCACGGCTATCCTGACGATGCCCTCACAGCCTTTGAACCAGCAAAATGGGCTGAAATAGGTGACCAATTACCGGGACGTCAGTCACATTGGGAAGGACTGCATTTTTCTGTTATTAAAGAACTACAGAAAAGCATTAATGAGGACAGACTTAAAAACTCATTTACAACAGGTATACTGGAGGCAATCACTCATGGTTGTACTCAGCATTCGTGCCCCCCCACCTGCAAGCGCGGAGTTGGCGGCGGCGGCCCCGGGCCTCCCCGAGCCCCCCCGCCGCGGAACAACTGTACTGCGCCCCCGGCGCATGATCGTCCGTCCCACCTCCCTCGAACACCAAAAGCTGCAGTTTTTACAGAAGGTGCTGACACTGTGATGCGGAGTCCCTTGTCCATTCTAAAAGGACTAACTTTAAACCTTTCTGATGGTCAGTACACCAAAAGCCTTGATTTTAAAACAAAGAAGGGGGAATTTTCTGGACGCACCACATAATCAACTAGCAATGGCTTTATATATTCTTAATGGTGGTTTGATGTTTGTAGTATTTGTCATTTTATGTTGTGAGTAACAAGTGTGAGGGGCCCCTTTGTGTAGTTGTGTGATTGTTCTGTGTGTGTGAGACACAGCCCAGCTGCAGCTGCGGAGTGCGGAGTTCTCTGACCCGCAGTTCCGTTATCCCGCGAGGGAAGCGGCCGCAGAGGAACGAAGCGCAGGGCAGACTCTGTACCAGTGGGGGGGTAGTGCAGGACCAGTGAACATTCCTTAGTACAGAGCGTCCTAGTGCCCGCCTGCTGGGTCACTGGTGCTGCCTGCTTGTTCGGGCTCAGTGTTTGAAGTGTCATAGGTGAAATATCTCCTCTAGTGGGAGGCAGTAATTCTGTGTTAATTGTTGTCTTGAATTTAGGTGCATACTCTGTGGGGAGAGTGCACCCTTGTACCATCTGCCTGAGGGGGATATTGTCAGCTTAATCAGGTAGCGTTTTAAGGTAAAGTACACGAGATGGGAAGCGGCCAGAGTGGGGGAATAGTCAAAAAGAGTCCCCTAGGCTGTATTTTAAAACGCTGGAAGAAGATAGGGGGACTTCCAGGCGTAAGTGTGAATAAAAAGACACTAATAAAATATTGCAATCAGTGGTGGTTTATAATAATATAGTCGATATCGATCAGGCATGGACCTGGCAGCCTCTGAGTCAGTAACATTATTAGATACCAAAAGGAGTATATGGACCGCTGGGAAACGGAAAAACTGCGTTATTACTGGGAAGATCATCTACAACCTTACATGGGTTGTTCGTTTTACCAAGGGTCATAGATGCCGATTATGAAGGGGAAATCAGAATTATGGCCTGGACCCCTGTACCCCCATGTTCAGTAACAAAATGGTCAAAAATTGCTCAGCTTGTTTATTTTACTGCGGCTCCCCCTCATAGTATGCCGAGAAGCCGGGGTGACTCAGGATTTGGATCAGCAGGTACTCCTCAAATATTTTGATCTCAGACAGTGACACAAGGTCGACCTCTGATAAAATGTACCCTCACTAAAGCAGAAGAATCTGTTGAACTGACTGGCATTTTAGATACTGGTGCGGATGCGACTGTAATGTCTGCGACCAGATTAGCTGTTAGCTCGGGTAACTCGAGTGCTTTTCGGGGTTGGTGGTCATGCTGTAATGTTTCAAAGCAAAGATCTCATTCATGTAAGGGGCCCAGAAAACCGGGTAGCAAATATTCGTCCATTTATATTGGAAACCCCTATTACATTATGGGGTCGTGACTGTATGGCTCAATGGGGAACTCATTGGATCAAATTTGTCTTAATCGCTGTCCTGGTTTAGCCAGGATAGGGTTAAGTTTCACCAGCAGTGGGGGGGGAGCTCTAGCCGGGTTATTCAGATCCCATGCGGACGTCACATCCTGGCGCGGGAGCGCGGGGAGCGTGGCTTTGTACATCTGGTCCTCTCACTGCTGTATTGGTAGATATTTTGCTCTGTTCATTGCTATTACTATTACTGTTATTGTTATTGTTGTTGTTTGTTGTGTTGTTGTTGCACTGTTGTATTAAACCTTTCCTTATCTCAGTTTTGGGGCTTTATATTTCACTCCCTTTGTGGGGGAGGGGCAACGGCTGCGTGGTCTCAGACTCCGGCAGGGGCTAAACCATTACAATTTTGGCGCTCCAACGTGGGGCTGGAGAAGACTGAGATAAGGACAAAAGGAGAAGGTGTGTTAGAGCAATCTGTTAGGTGTCATTTTTTCTGTTTTTATTTGTACTGTTTGATAAGAAATGTTTGCAATGCTGACCAATTTGCTTGCGTGCTGGGGCTGGATTAATCCTCATATCCACTCTGTGCTCTTAGTGCTGGTGTTTGTTCTCGGTGGAAAATGTATCAAGGGTCTTGTTCTGATCTACTGGTTACTGTCTGCTTATAATGGGCTCGTTTCGCTGCTTGTGGGGGTGAACCGCTACCTGTTTGCTGCCTGGTCTTTCGTTTGGGGTCTCACCCCCTCTATGGGTGGGCCAGGGGAAGAAATTCTCTCGGTTTTTCAGAGTTTCAGCTATCCCTGGAGTATCCAGGCCACTGTGTTTGCGGCACAATGCTTTCTAAATGTCTGCCAGATCTTGTTTTGGGCCATGCGATACTTCTCCAACAATAGCACCACCCGGAAACCTGCCCTGAGGGCAGATAGTTATAAATGGCTAGGTATGTGGGAGAAGATGGGCAAGTACCTGAGTCAGTGGTCACCCCCAAAGTTCTGGGATTTCACTCCCGAACAAGTGCAGAGTCCTGATAAACTGGTGGAGTGTTTGGAAAAGGTCTGCTGCCAATCTGACAAACCCCGGGAGATGCAACTCGCTGCGATGTGCTGGGGGCTTGCCCATGCTTACCGCATTGCCCTTAACACTGATCACTGCCCTCAAGGGGGAGAAAGAGCTGCAGGGTCTGAAAGTGAACCTGCTGGTACAGCAGCTGGGCCAGGGGGACAGGCAGCGCCAGTACCGGTCGCCTCCACCAGCACAGCAGCTGAGCCAGAGGGACAGGCAGTACCAATATCAGTTGCCCCGATACGGAAAACCAAATATACCAAAAAATCCCCTCGCAGTGCACAGGGTGATAATGAACCAGGCCCATCACAAGAGCAGGAGGAAGAGCCGGAGGTAACCATCCGATCTCTATCCCTCAGTGAGTTCCGAGATATGCGGAAGGATTTCGGCCGCATTGCAGGTGAGCAAATTTGCACCTGGCTGCTCCGGTGCTGGGATAGTGGAGCTGCTGGTCTGGAATTGGAGGGGAGAGAGGCCAAGCAGCTGGGACCTTTAGCCAAGCAGGCTGGTATTGACAAAGCAATAGGGAAAAGGGCTCAAACCCTCAGCCTTTGGAGGCGACTCCTGCTCGGTGTGAGGGAGAGGTACCCCTACAAGGATGATGCTCTATGTCGGTTAGGCAAGTGGACCGACATGGAGAAAGGCATTCAAAACCTCAGGGAAATGGCTGTGTTTGACATTATCTATGGTGATCTGAATGATGAGCAGTTACCAATAGATCCAGATCAGGCCCCTTGCACACAGCTGATGTGGCAGAAGTTCCTCCAAAGTGGACCAGAGGGACATTCCAAAGCATTAGCAGTAGCGTCCTGGTGGCGAGACACCCAGACAGTGGACGAAGTGATTAACCAGCTCCGGCAATATGAGGGAAGTCTCCCTTCCTCCCAACATGCTTTGGTTTCAGCCGTAGAGGAACTGTCTCAGAGGCTCCAGAAAGTGGAACAGGACATGTCCTATGTTCCACCTGCACGGGCCGATGTCTCAGCTATTAGAAGCAGGCGCTTCCCCACCCAAGAGAAGGGCAGTGGAAGACACACACCACGGGGCACCCTGTGGTTCTTCCTCCGCGACCATGGGGAAAACATGAGAAGGTGGCATGGACAGCCCACTTCCGCCCTAGCTGCACGAGTACAGCAACTGAAAGGGAAGACCGCCATGAAAGGGGAGTCTTCCAAGAGAGATGCAGCTCCAGTGTCTAGTAGGAAATCCCCCAGACAGAACAGGATGGCCAACACTATGCTGGACCCTCTTGAGGGGACCAGGAAGTCATTCTTGCAGGAGTCACTCTTAGATCAAGTGAGTGATGGTGAGCAGGATTAGAGGGGCCCTGCCTCCAGCCAGGTGGAGGAAAGGGATAATCGGATTTACTGGAAGGTGTGGATCCGATGGCCTGGCACATCAGAACCACAAGAATACAAGGCCTTGGTAGACACTGGCGCACAGTGCACCCTGATGCCATCAAGTCACAGTGGGGTCGAATCCATCTGCATCTCTGGAGTGACAGGGGGGTCCCAACAGCTGACCCTATTAGAGGCTGAAATAAGCTTAACTGGGAAGGACTGGCATAAGCACCCCATTGTGACTGGCCTAGATGCCCCGTGCATCCTAGGTATAGACTACCTCAGGAGAGGGTACTTTAAAGACCCAAAAGGGTACCGGTGGGCCTTTGGTATAGCTGCCCTGGAGGAGGTTGAGCAGTTGTCCACCTTACCCGGCCTCTCAGAGGATCCCTCGGTGGTGGGGTCGCTTAAGGTTGAAGAGCAGAGAGTGCCAATTGCTACCAAGATGGTGCACCGGCGGCAGTACCGTACCAACCGAGATTCCCTGGTCCCCATCCATCAGCTGATCCGTCGACTAGAAAGCCAGAAGGTGATCAGCAAGACTCACTCACCTTTCAACAGCCCTATATGGCCAGTGAGAAAACCTAATGGCGAATGGAGACTGACCGTGGACTACCGTGGCCTGAATGAAGTTACGCCAGCGATGAGTGCTGCAGTGCCAGACATGCTAGAGCTCCAGTATGAGCTGGAGTTGAAGGCAGCCAAGTGGTACGCCACGACTGACATCGCTAACGCGTTTTTCTCCATCCCAATAGCACCAGAGTGCAGGCCACAGTTTGCATTCACTTGGAGGGGTATCCAGTACACCTGGAATCGATTGCCCCAGGGGTGGAAACACAGCTCCACCATTTGCCATAGACTGGTCCATACTGCACTGGAGAAAGGTGGGGCTCCAGAACACCTGCAGTTCATTGATGATATCATTGTATGGGGGGACACAGCTGAGGAAGTCTTTGAGAAAGGAGAGAAGATAATTGAAATCCTCCTGAAGGCTGGTTTTGCCATCAAGCAACAGAAAGTTAAGGGGCCTGGAAGGGAGATTCAGTTCCTAGGAATAAAATGGCAAGATGGGTGTCGCCACATCCCAATGGAGGTGATAAACAAGATAACAGCTATGGCCCCACCAACCACCAAAAAGGAGACTCAATCCTTCCTGGGCGCTGTGGGGTTCTGGAGGATGCACATCCCAAACTACAGCCTGATTGTGAGCCCTCTCTACCACGTAACCCGCAAGAACAACGATTTTAAATGGGGCCCAGAGCAACAACAAGCCTTTGAACAAATTAAGCAGGAGATTACCCAGGCAGTGGCCCTCGGGCCAGTCCGGACAGGGCAGGAGATTAAGAACGTGCTCTACACCGCAGCCGGGGAGAATGGCCCTTCCTGGAGCCTTTGGCAAAGAGCAGATGGGGAATCCCGAGGCCGACCTCTAGGCTTTTGGAGCCGGGGATACAAAGGCTCTGAAGCTAACTACACCCTGACTGAGAAGGAGATACTGGCAGCGTACGAAGGAATTCGAGCTGCCTCAGAAGTGGTCGGCACTGAGACACAGCTCCTCCTGGCACCCCGACTGCCGGTGCTGGGATGGATGTTCAAAGGAAAGGCTCCCTCCACACATCATGCAACAGATGCCACGTGGAGTAAAAGGGTTGCGTTGATAACACAACGGGCTCAAATAGGGAACCTCGACCCCCCAGGATCAGTAGAAATGATCATGAACTGGCCAGAGAGCAAAGATGCTGGGATGTCACCAGAACAAGAGGTGAAACGTGCTGAGGAGGCCCCACCATATAACGAGCTGCCAGAGGAAGAGAAACGATATGCCCTGTTCACTGATGGGTCTTGCCGCATTGTGGGAAAACATCGACGATGGAAGGCTGCGGTGTGGCATCCCACAGGAGAAACCACTGAAGCTGTTGAGGGACAAGGTGAATCGAGCCAGTTCGCAGAGGTGAAAGCCATCCAATTGGCTTTGGAGATTGCTGAGCGAGAAAAGTGGCCGAGACTCTATCTCTACACTGACTCGTGGGTGATGGCAAGTGCCCTGTGGATGTGGTTGCAGCAATGGAAACAGAACAACTGGCAACGCAAGGGCAAACCCATCTGGGCCGCTGAAGTATGGCAGGACATTGCAGCCCGGGTGGAGACCCTCGTTGTGAAGGTGCGCCATGTGGACGCCCATATACCCAAGAGTCGGGCCACTGATGAACATCAACATAACCAGCAGGCGGACCAGGCTGCTAAGATCGAAGTGGCTCAGGTGGACTTGGACTGGCAGCGTAAAGGTGAACTGTTCATAGCCCGGTGGGCCCATGAGACCTCGGGCCACCAAGGCAGAGATGCAACATACAGGTGGGCTCGAGATCGAGGGGTGGACCTCACCTTTGACACCATCGCGGAGATCATCCACGGATGTGAGATGTGTGCTGCAATCAAACAAGCCAAACGGGTGAAGCCCCAGCGGAATGAAGATCGATGGATGAAATATAAATATGGAGAGGCCTGGCAGATCGACTACATCACACTGCCACAGACCCGCCAAGGCAAGCGCCACGTGCTCACAATGGTGGAAGCAACCACTGGATGGCTCGAAACTTATCCAGTGTCCCATGCCACCGCCCGGAATACCATCCTGGGCCTTGAAGAGCGAGTCCTGTGGCGACACGACACCCCAGAGAGGATTGAGTCGGACAATGGGACTCACTTCCGAAATAACCTCATAAATGCCTGGGCAGAAGAACACAGCATCGAGTGGGTCTACCACATCCCCTACCACGCACCAGCCTCTGGGAAGATCGAGCGCTACAATGGACTGTTAAAAACTACATTGAGAGCAATGGGGGGTGGAACCTTCAAACGCTGGGACACACATCTGACAAAGGCCACTTGGTTGGTCAACACAAGAGGATCTGCCAATCGAGCTGGCCCGGCTCAGTCAAAACTTCCACGTGTTGTAGACGGGGATAGAGTCCCTGTGGTGCGCATGAGGGATCTGCTGGGAAAAATGGTCTGGGTTAGTCCTGCGCCGGGCAAAGGCAAACCCATCCACGGGATTGTTTTTGCTCAAGGACCTGGGTGCACCTGGTGGGTGATGCAGAAGGATGGAGAGGTCCGATGCGTACCACAAGGGGACTTAATTGTGGGTGAAAACACACCGTGAGTTATACCGTGCTTTTGTCAATATTCCTTTGTTAATGCTAATTGCTAAATGGCAGCTGGATGTGACGCGCATGTTATAGAATAAAGGGGTGGATTATGTCCTGGTTTAGCCAGGATAGGGTTAAGTTTCACCAGCAGTGATGGGGGAGCTCTAGCCGGGGGTTATTCAGATCCCATGCGGACATCACATCCTGGCTCGAGAGCGCGGGGCATGTGGCTTTGTACATCTGGTCCTCTCACTGCTGTATTGGTAGATATTTTGCTCTGTTCATTGCTATCACTATTACTGTTATTGTTATTGTTGTTGTTTGTTGTGTTGCTGTTGCACTGTTGTATTAAACCTTTCCTTATCTCAGTTTTGGGGTTATATATTTCACTCCCTTTGTGGGGGAGGGGCAGCGGCCGCGTGGTCTCAGACCCCAGCAGGAACTAAACCATTACAATCGCGACTGCAGCACAACCCACCCCTAAACCCACCCTGAAACTAACCTGGAAAACAGAATCACCTGTGTGGGTGGGTCAGTGGCCTTTGCCAATGGAAAAGTTGCGCCACCTTAATGATTTAGTTCAGGAACAATTAAGTGCAGGACATATCGTACCTACCACCAGTCCTTGGAACTCCCCGGTGTTTGTTATTTTAAAGAAAAGTGGTAAATGGTGACTTTTACATGATCTCCGACGCATTAATGATGCCATGGAGGATATGGGTACGTTACAGCCAGGAATGCCCTCCCCAACAATGATTCCCCGAAACTGGCATCTTGTAATAATGGATCTAAAGGACTGGTTTTTTTACCAATCCCTTGCATCCGGATGATGCAGCTAAATTTGCCTTCTCTGTTCCCAGTATTAATGTTAGTGAACCTGCAAGACGGTACCACTGGGTTGTTTTGCCACAAGGCATGAAAAATAGTCCCACGATGTGTCAGTGGTTTGTTGCAAAGGCTTTGAGCCCTGTTAGAATGCAGGTCCCCCAGGCTGTTATATATCATTATATGGATGACATCCTTATAGCAGCAGAAACACAGGAGATCATGGAAAAGGCTCTTGCTTTAACCAAAGACTCAGTATCTCAAATGGGGTGACAAATAGCACCTGAAAAGGTACAGCGATCATCACCGTGGCAGTACCTGGGGTGAAGAATTTGTGAACAGACCATTGTCCTGCAACAGGTTAAACTTAAAACTGATGTTAAGACTTTAAATGATTTACAGAAACTGTTGGGAGCCATAAATTGTATACGGCCGTTGTTGGGCCTAACTAATGATGATCTGCATAGCCTGTTTGATATTTTGAGAGGAGATCCCTCACTGACATCACCCAGAGTACTTACAGAGAAAGCGAAACAAGATCTCCACCGTGTAGCTAACGCCATCTCAGAAACACAAGCATCGCGATGTGTGCCCGGCCATCCGTATCAACTGATATTATTTAACCCTCCAGGGCAGCCCTATGCTCTGCTGTTTCAGTGGGATGAAACGCTTAGTGACCCTCTTGTTATTATTGAATGGATTTTTTTGTCACACCAAATGCACAAGACGGTCACTACTCATCCAGAAATGTTTGCCAAACTGATCATGAAAGGTAGGCAGCGCCTACTATTACTTGCTGGTCAGGAACCTGTGTGTATCATTGTTCCGGTTACTATGCACATGCTACAGTGGCTAATACAAATGTCTTTAGAATTCCAGACAGCGACCTGTGACTACCCCAGACAGCTTTTAGTACACAGCCCGTCACATAAATTATTACAGCAAAATTTTTTATTATATGCCATACCAAAGTACAGTGATGTACCATTGCAAGCCTTGACTGATTTGCTAATTATGAAGTAAGAGCTTTGGCGAGAGCATAAGTATGTACTATTGGAAAAATAAATGGCTTTGCTTGTTATAACTCTCATAGAGTTGTGCAAGTCTGATATTCTCCCGCAACAGGGATTCATGAATTGAATTTGCCAGATCAGAAGCCTGAACTGAATTAATATTCAAACAATGATTCATAGTATCATTCCACATTAAACATTTGAAAAGAACATTTTTTTTCACCTTTACAGATTGCACCCTGAACCAATACAGTTTAATAAAGCATCAGAGTGAAAAAATCTTTGAAATAAAAGGAAAATAGAAATATTAAAAAATATTTTATTAAAATATCCTGTCCCAGTCAATTATACTGAATTATTTTTATGAAGTTGTTCTGGGGCTATTAGGTGTAGTCTCTCTCTCTTTAGGCATACACACAATGCTCAGAGCTCAGGTGTGGGGCAGCAGTATTATGATGCAAAAACTTTGTTTATTGGTGAAAGCTTTTGCTCACAACACCCGAAAAGCAGTGTCATGACTCTGTACTATTACAAGTTGTATATGAATTCTTATTTCTGATTTTTCAAGATTTCAGCCTTTGTGAAAAAAGTTCAATAAAGATTTGTCCTGGAAAAAGACAAAGTATTATTTAAACCTCCAATTCGATGTGTCAGCACTGTCCTGCTCAGATACAGTATGATGGTGCAGAATTATAAAATGTTATCATCTGGATTGTGCATGTTTGTGTCTGTGTAGACTCGCATACATATAGCTACTTTGCTTTTAAATGTGCATATGAATTCTACCACAGAAATATACACAATATCTGCTTTGGACAATGACTTTTTTTTTAAATCTACTTCAAATTATTCTAGCCATAATCAAGTAACAATTGAACAGCTGAATTAGAAAAAGTATTGCAAAAAGTGAGCTTTTATTTCTGCTTATTTATTTTGTAAGTTGGGAAGGCCTTAATTCTCCCTAAGTTTTCAGTATTCAAGTATTGTCGGACAAATTGCATCAGATGTATTCTTCATGTATGATACATAAGCACCCTAAAAAAGCACGATATACACATTCAGATGGCCAAAACTGATTAACTCTCATACCTCTCAGCAACTTCTCTTGACCAAATTCTTCCCAAGGCTATATAGAAACAGAAAAGGATCTGATGTATTCCTAAAGCTCCTATGCAGTTATGAATTACCATAAAGGAGAATTCAATTTCAGTTTGTAAGGAACTGAAGGAATTAATGCTTCAAACATTCATCGACACAGAAAACCTCAAGGACAAGCTGTGGTCTTTGTGATTAGTCTAAGGAATGTCACCCAAGGAAGCACAGAGTGTATGAAAGGATGCACATCCTCACTCCCTTAAAGTTGCATTGACAAACTCCTTAGATAAGCCTCAAAGGGGGGGACTGTAGCCCGTACAAATGTTTCTCATAAAGCACAAGGACCGCTAATCACTGGATCCATTGTGTAAGCCCGATACTTTCTGGCTTTATTGTATAAACCTGATACCATGCAGGACTTGCTAAAGACTCCACCACTGAAGAGGTGATAAGGACTTGTAAGAGGTGAGCATTCTGCCCCAGAAGCCAGATAATTGCTCAAGAAGCATGAAGTCAGCAAAAAACTGTGAAAACTGGGGGAGAAGTAAAGGTGGCAGGGTGAGCACGACCAGCGACTCAATTGGATGAGGGGATTGGTGCACCCCATTCTCCCTCAGTGTATGCACAGAACCCATGCTCCACCTTTTTCCTCTTTCGGATAACAGTTTTTCTGGCAATCCAGATGGGACAGCTGTAACGCCTTGCCTGGATCAAGTTGCTGACTCTTAGCAGGGAGACCCTGCTTTCTGGACTCCAGCGCTCACCGACCTTTTGATCGGGGACTCCGTGAGTATTCTCCCTGACCAGAGTGGGTAAGCAACACAACCGTGCATCGCTTGATAAAGAGATATTGTTTGATATAAGGTTGTGCATGCACTTAAGGGGGGGATTGTTGGTAAAATAGGTAAATTCATATACGATTGACAGTGACGACTGGAGTATATGAAGTCGTGGATCAGAACGTTCTTTTTGGGTAAAAATATGGGAGTTCAGCCATCTAAAATGACTCCTTGCTCTTCTCTTCGGTATATTATAAAATACTGGGGAAAATTTGGAGGAGATCCGTTAACAAGGCAACAGCTAATTGCATATTGTACTAAATGGTGGCCACTGTATAAGTTGGAAGAAGGGGAAAAGTGAGCTGAGAATATAATACTATTTTGCAATTAATGTTGTTTTGTCCATGACAAGACAAATGGGATGATGTACCTTATGTTTATTTATTCTTTACTTTGAGAAATGATCATGAAACTTGAAAGAAATATAGATTTTTGGATTCTGATTCTAATATAATGATGATGATGGAAGATAAAGATACAGAGTGCTGTTGTTGTTCTGCATGTAGTATTGGGAAGAAGTGTTCAAAACTGAGTGATGAAGAGGAGGATGTACAAATGATGGTGGCTCCAAATAGTGTGGAAAATAATGCTGGAGGAGCTGGTGGTTTTAGCCCTATAGCAGGGAGAACTCGAGCACAGCAAAACCTTACACTATTAGCTCCTCTTTGACAGGATGTAGGTCCAGTAGGAAATCCAGTAATTGTCAAAGTACTTCTAATTTAATGAACTGGAAAGATTCAGCTGGCTCATATAGAGAAAACCCAGGCAAATGTACTATTCTTCTAGAATGATCATTGAAAATCATAATCCAGATTGGCAGGACATGCCAGTTTTATTAAATAGCTTGTTGGGGTGGTTTGAAATCAGCCGGTAGCCAATCGCCACATGGCCAGTTGTTTACTTCCCCCCCCACCCCCGGTGAAATAGGGGAGGGACAAAAGAAGAAAATGGGACATGAGAGAGCACGCGTCCACCTATACCCTGAGCATGATGTCATATGATATGGAATGCTCCAATGATCGATCTGGACCCGGCCCTCTAGCTGTGCTCCCTCTCAGCCCAAGGAAAGTTAATTCTATCCGGACCGACACCAGGACAGTCTCCACACCTTATTCCATACCATTGACGTTGTGCTCAAGTTCCAAATACATTCTAAGGAATCACCACCCTTTTCCCAGGTCTCACTAATATCATTCCCTCAGTCTATGGGCCATCCTTCCAAAATGTCTACTGAGTTCATTTAGTCCATAAATTTGGGTTCCATCTGTCATGACAGTCTTTAAGGCTGGAGGAATGAGGTGGAGTTGGCTCAGTCGGTGGAGCAGGAGGCTTTGGCTGTGGCAAGGGAATGTTGCGAGGCACCAATTGCAATACAGGGTTATTTGACAGTTCGATTCATTAGCTATTCTCACCTAAAATCAAATCTCCTTGAGGCATGCATCGGACTTCTCCGTCCTCCTGCATTACCCACCAAGTGCACCCAGGTCCTTGGGCAAAAGTAATCCCATGCATGGGTTTAACTTTACTCAATGCAGGAGTAACCCAGACGGTCTTCCCCAGCATATTCCTAATGCGCACTACGGGGGCTTTATTCCATCCACAGTATGTAGGAGGTTTGATTGAGCAGGGCCAGCTTGCTTGGCAGATCCTCTGGTATTGACTAACCAGGTGGCTTTTGCTAAATGCATGTTCCAGTGTTTGAAAGTTCTGCCACCTATTGCTCTCAGTGTAGTTTTTAGCAATCCATTGTATCGCTCAATTTTCCCAGAGGCTGGTGCATGGTCGGGAATGTGATATATCCACTCAATACATGTTCTTTGGCCCAAGCGTCTATGAGGTTCTTTCAGAAATGTGTCCCATTATCTGACTCAATCCTTTCTGGCGTGCCATGCCGCCATAAGACATTCTCCTCAAGGCCTAAAATGGTGTTCCGGGCAGTGGCATGGGACACGGCATAAGTTTCCAAGCAACCGGTGTCTGCTTCCACCATTGTAAGCACATAGTGTTTGCCGTGCTTAGTTTGTGGGAGTGTGATATAATCAATCTGCCAGGCCTCCCCATATTTATATTTTGACCATCGTCCTCCATACCAAATGGGCTTTATCCGTTTGGCTTGCTTGATCGTAGCACATGTCTCACATTCATGGATTACCTGTGCAATAGCATCCATGGTTAAGTCCACCCCTCAGTCACGAGCCCATCTATATGTTCCATCTCTTCCCTGATGGCCTGAGGAGTCATGGGCCCAGCGAGCCATAAATTGTTCACCCTTATGTTGCCAGTCCAGATCTACTTGAGCCACCTTAATCTTAACAGCTTTATCTGCCTGTTGGTTGTTCTGATGTTCTTCAGTGGTCCGGCTCTTGGGTACATGAGCGTCTACATGGCGTACTTTCACAACCAGATTCTCTACCCGAGCAGCAATATCTTGCCATAACGCAGCAGCCCAGACGGGTTTGCCTCTGTGCTGCCAGTTGCTCCATTTCCACTGCTGTAACCACCCCTCAGCGCATTTGCCACAACCCATGAGTCGGTATAGAGGTAGAGCACTGGCCACTTTTCTCGCTCAGCGAATTCAAGGCCAGCTGGATGGCTTTCACCTCCGCGAACTGACTCGATTAGCTTCTCCTTCAGCAGCTTCAGCAACCCATCATGTGGGGCTTCACACAGCTGTCGTCCACCTTCAGTGTTTCCACACAATGCGACAGGACCCGTCGGTAAACAGAGCACATCGCTTCTCATTATCCAGTAGTTTATTATATGGTGGGGCCTCTTCAGCACATGTCACCTCTTCCTCTGGCACCATTCCAAAATCTTTGCCTTCTGGCTAATTTGTAATCACTTCCAGTATTCCCGGATGGCTGGGGCTCCCTATTCGAGCCTGTTGTGTGATTAATGCGACCCATTTACTCCACGTGGCATCAGTTGCATGGTGTGTAGAGGGGACACTCCCTTTGAACATCCAGCCCAGCAATGGCAGTCGGGGTGCCAGGAGGAACTCTGCTTCAGTCCCGATCACCTCTGAAGCAGCTCGGAACCCTTCATATGCTGCCAATATCTCCTTTTTAGATAGAGTATAGCAGTCCTCAGATCCTCTGTATCCCCGACTCCAAAACCCCAGGGGTCAACCCCAAGTCTCTCCTGGTGCTCTCTGCCAGAGACTCCAGGTAGGGCCATTCTTCCCGGCTGCGGTGTAGAGCACATTTTTAACATCTTGTCCTGTCCGAACTGGCCCAGGGGCTACTGCATGAACTATTTCCTGTTTAATTTGTTCAAAAGCTAGTCATTGCTCCGGGCCCCATATAAAATCATTCTTTTTCTGAGTCACTTGATAGAGAGGGCTTACAATCTGACTGTAATTTGGAATGTGCAGTCTCCAGAATCCCACAACACCCTAGAAAGCTTGTGTCTCCTTTCTGTTAGTCAGTGGGGACATAGCTGTTATTTCATTAATCACCTCCATTGGAATCTGATGACATCCATCTTGCTATTTTACTCCTAAAAATTGAATTTCTTGTGCAGGTCTCTTGACCTTACTGTGCTTTATGGCAAAACCGGCTCTCAGAAGGATTTGGATTATTTTCTTCCCTTTCTCAAAAACTTCTGCTCTATTACCCCATATAATGATGTCATCAATGTACTGTAAGTGCTCTGGGGTTTCACCCTGTTCC
This sequence comes from Bubo scandiacus, assembly GCA_017315185.1. Taxonomy (NCBI): domain Eukaryota; kingdom Metazoa; phylum Chordata; class Aves; order Strigiformes; family Strigidae; genus Bubo; species Bubo scandiacus. Next base: position 651,241 of record MU210525.1, on the reverse strand, counting down.
AGTGCAGTCTGGATCAGTCCATGGCAAATGGTGGGGCTGTGTTTCCACCCCTGGGGCAGTTGATCCCAGGTGCATTGGACACCCCTCCAGGTAAAAGCAAACTGTGGACTGCACTCTGCTGGCAGAGGGATGGAGAAAAATGCATTTCACAGAATTTCACAGAATTTCACAGAATCAACCAGGTTGGAAAGGACCTTGAAGATCATCTAGTCCAACCGTTAACATAACACTGCCAGTTCCCATCTACACCATATCTCTCAGCGCTATGTCGACCCTGCTCTTAAACACCTCCAGGGATGGGGACTCCACCACCTCCCTGGGCAATCCATTCCACTGCCTAATAACCCGTTCTGTAAAGAAATACTTCCTGACATCTAGTCAAAACCTTCCCTGGCGCAACTTGAGGTCATTCCCTCTTGTCCTATTGCTTGTTACTTGGTTAAAGAGGCTCATCCCCAGCTCTCCGCAACCTCCTTTCAGGTAGTTGTAGAGGGCGATGAGGTCTCCCCTCAGCCTCCTCTTCTCCAGACTAAACACCCCCAGTTCCCTAAGCCGCTCCTCGTACGACATGTGCTCCAGACCCTTCACCAGCTTCGTTGCCCTTTTCTGGACACGCTCGAGTAATTCAATGTCCTTTTTGTAGTGAGGGGCCCAAAACTGAACACAGTAATCGAGGGGCGGCCTCAACAGTGCCAAGTACAGGGGCAAGATCACTTCCCTGTCCCTGCTGGCCATGCTATTTCTGATACAGGCCAAGATGCCATTGGCCTTTTTGGCCACCTGGGCACACTGCTGGCTCATGTTCAGCCGGCTGTCAATCAACACCCCCAGGTCCCTCTCTGACTGGCAGCTCTCCAGCCACTCCTCCCCAAGCCTGTAGCGCTGCTGGGGGTTGTTGAGACCCAAGTGCAGCACCCGGCATTTGGCCTTATTGAACCTCATGCAGTTGGCCTTAGCCCATCTCTCCAGCCTTTCCAAATCCCTCTGCAGAGCCTCCCTACCCTCGAGCAGATCAACACTCCCACCCAACTTGGTGTCGTCTGCAAACTTACTGAGGATGCACTCGATCCCCTCGTCTAGATCATCAATAAAGATGTTAAACAAGAGTGGCCCCAAAACCGAGCCCTGGGGGACACCACTCGTGACCGGCCGCCAACTGGATTTAACTCCGTTCACCACAACTCTCTGGGCCCGGCCATCCAGCCAATTTTTTACCCAGCAAAGCGTGCGATCATCTAAGCCTCGAGCAGCCAGTTTTGCCAGGAGAATGCTGTGGGAAACGGTGTCAAAGGCCTTGCTAAAGTCAAGGTAAACAACATCCACAGCCTTTCCCTCATCCAATAAGCAGGTCACTCTGTCGTAGAAGGAGATCAGGTTTGTCAAGCAGGACCTGCCTTTCATAAACCCATGCTGACTGGGCCTGATCCCCTGGTTATCCTGCATGTGTTGTAAGATGGTACTCTGGATGAGCTGCTCCATCAGCTTCCCGGGTACCGAAGTCAAGCTGACAGGCCTGTAATTTCCCGGATCATCCTTCCGACCCTTCTTATAGATGGGCGTCACATTGGCCAGTTTCCAATCTGTCGGGACCTCCCCGGTCAGCCAGGACTGCTGGTAAATGATGGAAAGCGGCTTGGCGAGCACCCCAGCCAGCTCCTTCAGCACTCTTGGGTGTATCCCATCCGGTCCAATAGACTTGTGGGTGTCTATGTGATGTACCAGGTCACTGACTCTCTCCTGGATTGCGGGGGGGTCATTCTCCCAGTCTCTGTCCTCTGGCTGAGGAGGCTGGATTCCCTCAATACAACTAGTCTTGTTATTAAAGACTGAGGCAAAGAAGGCATTAAGTACCTCAGCCTTCCCCTCATCACTTGCTGCCAAGTTTCCTTCAGCATCTAGCAGGGGATGGAGACTCTCCCTGGTCTTTCTTTTGCTATTGACATACTTATAGAAACATTTCTTGTTATCTTTGATTGCTGAAGCCAGATTAATTTCCAGCTGGGCTTTAGACCTCCTGATTTCCGCCCTGCATAGCCTCACAGCCTCTTTGTAATCATTGTGAGTGGCTAGCCCCTTCCTCCAAAGGCTGTAAACTCTCCTTTTCTCCTTGAGTTGCAGCCAAAGCTCCCTGTTCAGCCAGGGTGGTCTTCTCTGTCGCCTGCTCCTCTTAGAGCACCTGGGGACTGCCTGCTCCTGAGCCATAAACACTTCCTTATTAAAGAGCGCCCAGCCTTCCTGGACCCCTATACCCTTCAGGATCGTCTCCCAAGGGATCCTGTCAAGCTGGTGCCTAAACAAGACAAAGTCAGCCCTTTGGAAGTCCAGGATGTCAGTCCTGCTTAGCCCTTTCCTGGCCTCTCTAAGAACAGAGAACTGTATTATTTCATGATCGCTGTGCCCTAGTCGTCCTCCAACCACCACATCCTCCACCAGTCCTTCTCTGTTCACAAGGAGGAGATCTAGCAGGGCACCTTCTCTGGTTGGTTCTCTCACCAGCTGTGTTAGGAAGTTATCTGCCACACATTCCAGGAATCTCCAGGACTGGTCCGGCTCTGCTGTGTTGTATTTCCAGCAGATGTCTGGGAAGTTGAAGTCCCCCACAAGAACAAGGGCAAGCGATCGTGAGATTTCACCCAAGTGCCTATAGAATATTTCATCTACCTCTCTGTCCTGGGTGGGTGGCCTATAGTAGACTCCTACTACAACATCTGCCCTGTTGGCCTTCCCCCTGATTCTAACACAAAGACACTCCACCCTTTCTTCACTGCACTTGTACTCAAGGCAATCATAGCAGTCCCTAACATACAGTGCTACCCCACCGCCTCTCCTACCTTGTCTATCCCTTCTAAAGAGCTTGTAGCCATCAACTGGCGCGCTCCAGTCATGGGAAGCATCCCATCATGTTTCTGTGATAGCCACAACATCATAATTTTCCTGTTTCATCATGGCTTCAAGCTCCTCCTGTTTGTTACCCATGCTGTGTGCATTGGTATACATGCATTTCAGATGGGCTGGTGTTTTGCCCCCTTCCCCCTTCAATTTTAGTTTAAAGCTCTGTCAATGAGCCCAGCTAACTCCTGCCCCAAGATCCACTTCCCCTTCTGGGACAAGTGCATCCCATCTAATGCCCAGAGGTCTGGTGCCCTGTATACCAACCCATGATCGAAAAAACCAAAGCCCTGACGGTGACACCAGTCTTGAAGCCACGAATTCATCTGCTGTGTTCTTCGGTGTTCATCCTCATCCATCCCCCCAACTGGAGGGATGGAGGAGAACACAACCTGTGCCCCCGACCCCTTGATCAGTTTCCCCAAGGCCCTGAAATCTCTCTTCATTGATTTAATACTTCTCCTGCTAATGTCATCGGTACCTACCTGAAAAACCAGAAGAGGGTAATAGTCCTTGGGTTTGACTAGAGAGGGGAGTCTTCTTGTGAGGTCCTTGACGCGGGCCCCAGGGAGGCAGCAGACTTCCCTATGATGCGGGTCTGGTCTGCATATGGGGCCTTCGACACCCCTCAGAATGGAGTCACCCACTACAATGACTCTTCTGGGGTTCCTTTCAGAGCTGGTTTTAATACCTTTTCTAGAGTGACCTGGCCTTGGTGGTCCTTGGTCTTCCTCATTGTTTGTCTCATTCTCTTCCTCCATGTCTTCATTCAAAAGTTCCAGGGCCCCGAATCTATTGTGAAGGGGCACCATTGAGGGTGAGGGAGGTTGGGAGAGAATTTTCTTGTCTCCCTGAGCAGGGACCTGTTTCCAGTCTCCCTCATCTCTTAGGTCCCCTCCTTCTGCCTGGTAGCATGAGGGTGAGGGATCACCTGCCTTGCCTGGAGCCTCTATTTGCTCCTGTTGATTCATGGGTGCCAAGGTGGAACTCCACCAATCAATCTCCCTTTCACATTCCCTAATACTTCTTAATCTCTCGACCTCTTCTTTGAGCTCTGCCACCAGGCTGAGCAGGTCATCCAGCTGGTCGCAGCGCACACAGGCGCTGTCACTGCAGCCCTCCAACAGCACTGACAGGCTCAGGCACTCCCTGCAGCCTGGGACCTGGACTGCTGCATGTTTGCGTGGTTGCTCTGTCTGGGTCACCACGTTCTTGCTGGTGGTGCTTTTGAGGCGAGTGGAGACCATGGTTCAGGCTACCGGTGGTTGACAAGTACTGTCAACCACTATTGGCAATATCAATCGTGGCATACCACTTGGCTGCCTTCAACTCTAGTTCATACTGAAGTTCTAGCATGTCTGGCATGGCAACACTCAGCAGTGGCGTGACTTCATTCAGTCCACAATAGTCTACTGTCAATCTCCACTCTCCATTAGACTTTCGCACTGGCTATATGGGCCTGTTAAAGGGGGAGCGTGTCTTGGTCATGAGTCATTGGTTCTCTAGCTGACAAATCAGTTTATGGATAGGGATTACAGAGTCTCAATTGGTGCGATATTGCTGTCGGTGCACTGTTGTAGTGGCAGTTGGCACCTGTTGTTCTTCGACCCTCAGCAATCCCACAACAGAAGGATCCTCTGATAGACCAGGCAACACAGGTAGCTGTTTAATTCCTTCTGTTTCCAAGGCAGCTATACCAACAGCCCCACCGATACCCTTTTGATCCTTAAAATACCCTCTCCTGAGATAATCTATACCAAGAATACATGTAGCGTCTGGGCCAGTCACAACAGGGTGTTTTTCCCACTCATTCCCAGTTAGGCTCACCTCAGCCTCCAATACAGTCAACTGTTGAGACCCCCGTCACTCCTGAAATACAAATGGGTTCTGCCCCTTTAAAATTTGATGGCATTAGGGTGCATTGAGCACCAGTGTCCACTAAGCCCTTATACTGCTGGGGGTCAGATGTGACAGGCCATCGAATCCACACGGTCCACTAAACTCGATTGTCCCTGTCCTCTGCCTGGCTGGAGACAGGGCTCCTCTAAAGTTGGTCATAATACCCGCTAACGGCAAATGGGTTAGTGTGGTGTGCATGGATTTCAGTCTCATCTTGATCACTCACTTCTTGTGAATACAAGTCAGAAGTACTTGTCATAGGATCATGAGCAAAGTCAACCTTTCTGCTCTGTTTGGGCACTTGATTACTGGAAACAGGAGCAGCATTTCTCCTAAAAGAACCCGGTTTTGTAGTTGTTCTTCCTTCCAACTCACGTACACACTCTTCTAGGAGGTAGGTAGGGTTTCCATCCCATTTCTTCATGTCTTCTCCATAGTCATGCAGGCGATGCCACAGCTTCCCTGGTGGTGTATACCGGTTCTCTCGAGTAGAGAAACAACTGCTCCTAATAGCCAAGATCCTAGTCCATGCAGGTGGGGAGTAGAACATGTCCTCTTTAACTTGCTGGAAATCTTGAGATAATTGCTCCACAGCTGTGGCGAGGGAGGAAGAGAGACTTTCTTCATATTCTTGGAGTCGGCGAGCCAATTCATCCACTGTTGGTCCATCTTTGTCTCTCCAGTCCATTACTGCTAATGCATTGGCATATGATGATGTTGCACTCCGTACAAACTTCCGCCACATTGGCCGGGGGCATTGGACTTCATCTGGATCTGTGGGTAGCCATGCATTATCTGGGGCATTAGTAAAACATCTCCCGCACGGCTAGCTCCCTCATGTATTGAATACCTCTCTCCATAGTGGTCCGCTTACTTGGATGACATACAAAGTCTTCCTTGAATGGATACCTCTCCCTCACACTTGACAGAAGTCACCTCCAGAGACTGAGATTTTGTGTCTTCTTTCCAATGGCTTTGTCAATGCCCCCTTCCCTAGACAGGGATCCCAGCTGCCTGGCCTCCCTACCCTCTAATTCCACGCTGCTGGCCCCACTATCCCAGCAGTGGAGCAGCCAGGTAACGAGTTGCTCACCTGGATGGCGGCTGAAATCTTTTCACATGTCTCACAACTCACTCAGGGATAAGGATTGGGTGACTATCACTGGCTCTGCCTCCTCCTCCTGTTCTTGTGATGGGCCTGGTTCATCGTCATCCTTTACAGTGCGAGGGGGTTTTCTTGTGTATTTCTTCTTATGTATGGGAGCAACTGACACCGTCATGGGTTGGTCCCCTGGTTCAGCTGCAGGGCCTGTCCTCGGGCTTGTAGTGGCTGCAGTTTCTGTTGTGGACTTTGGAGTGGTTGCAATGTCTCTTGTTTTGTTACCGGATCAAGAGCCCTTCTCTTCCTTTTGAGGGTACTGAATACTGTTTAATAGCACTCGGTAGGCGTGGGCCAGGCCCCAGCATGTCGCAGTGAGCTGTGCCTCTCTGGAATTACCCGGGTGACAACATACTTTTTCCAAATATTTTACTAGTTCTTCAGGATTCTGCACCTGTGCAGGAGTGAAGTTCCAATACACCGGAGGTGCCCACTCTTCTAGGTACTTGCCCATGCTACTCCACACCCCCAGCCACTCATAATTCTCCAACCTTGGGGTAGATTTCCAAGGGATACTCTTAAATAGTTGCTTAACCCTGAACAAACCTGAACCACATGCAGCACACTAGCTCCTAGCAGTAAGACGGCCATGTTAATGTCAACATTCCAAGGATATCTGAAATTCCTGAGTTTCTCAAACACAATTGTAAATAGCCCCAGGGCCGATGGCAGCACCCCATCATAGATGGGCTTCACATAGTACAGCAAAATCAAAATCTTAACCCAACTCTCACGTACTGTCAGGAACAGCATGGGAAATACATACAGCAAATGAGGTGATAAAATCTTAAGGAGCCAAGCAATCAACATTATTACCCGTTCGGTCATTATCTCAAACCTCAGGCCCCACGTTGGGCACCAAAAAAACTGTTGTGGTTTGAACTCAGCTGGTAGCCAATCGCCACGTGGCTAGTTGTTTACACACACCCCCCCCCGCCCTCCCCAGTGAAATAGGGGAAGGACAAAAGAAGAAATTCATAGGTTGAATTAAAAAAAATTTAATAATAGTAACAAAACCAACAGTAACAATATTAAATCCAAAACGGGTAAAATGCAGCAGTGGCTCACCGAGCAGTTACTGGTATGGAGCCCGTCCCCAGCAGCGATCCCAACCGCACCAGAAAATCCCGCCATGCCAACCCAGAAACCTTAAACGGGGCGTGAGAGAGCACGCGTCCGCCTATATTCTGAGCATGACGTCACATGATATGGAATGCTCCAACGATCGATGTGTACCTGGCCCTCTAGCTCTGCTCCCTCTCAGCCCAAGGAAAGTTAACTCTATCCCGGCCAAAACCAGGACACTTGTTAACCCCAGAAAAAAAGAGAAAGAGAAAGATGTAATAGAAGAGAAATTAAAAGACAGAAAACAGAAAGCTGCAATTTTGGCAGGCACACTTGCTAATGCCCAAATTTTAACTCGAGGTAGAGGATTTTCCAGAGGGTGAGGAATAAGAGGTAGGGGAATAGGTAGGGGACTAGGATGTGGAAATATGACCAGACAGTCAGTACCCTTAGGAATTAATCCATATGCCTTTTGCAGGGAGCAAGGACACTGGAAAAATGAGTGTCCAAAAAAAAAAAGAGCCAGTCAGCCATGGGAAATACCTCCTTAAGCTGACTTGCTTATGATGGAACTGAATCTGAGTGATGGGTACTGGGGGCAGGGAAGGAGGACTCTCCAGCCAAGCCCCTGGTTCCAGTAAAGCTGGGGAATAAAACTTTTGATTTTCTAGTAGATACAGGAGCAAAATATTCAGTCATAAATACTTGTAAGGGGCCTCCAAGTAAATTTAATATGTCTATTGTTGGGGTCATGGGAAAGACAGAGGTCAAACCATTTTTGAAACTGTCCTGGTTTTGGCCAGGATTGAGTTAACTTTCCTTGGACTGAGAGGGAGCACAGCTGAAGGGCCGGGTCCCGATCGATCACTGGAGCATTCAATGTCATGTGATGTCATGCTCAGTATATAGGTGGATGCGTGCTCTCTCACACGCGTTTTTTTTGTTTTCGGTTTCCGAGTTGGCATGGTGGGATTTCTGGTGCGGTCAGATCGCTGCTGGGAACGGGCTCTGTACCAGTCGCTGCTTGGTGAGCCACTGCTGCATTTTACCTGTTTTGAACTACTATTGTTACTGTTGGTTTTGTTAGTATTACTACATTTTTTTTTATTCAACCTACAAATTTCTTCTTTTGTCCCTCCCCTATTTCACCAGGGCTGGGATGGGGGAGGGGGGGATAGTATGTGGGAATTAAACAACTGGCCATGTGGCGATTTGCTACCAGCTGAGTTCAAACCACAACAGAAATCCTTGAAATGTAGAATTGAAGGAAAAACAGTAATGCATGAACTTTTATATGCACTGGAGTGCCCAACGCCTCTCTTGGGACAGGATTTATTAAGTAAGCTAGGAGTACAAATCAATTTTTAAAAAGGAAGATTCAAGTTCATTTTTCCAAAACTAATGCCTGGCAGGCACAATTATATTTGTTACAGACTCAGAAAATAAAGAAGAGGAACTTGGAAACATTCCTGAGGAAATTAAGAATGCAGTTACTCCCTTTGTATGGGCATCTGAGAAACCTGGAAAGGCGAAGAATGTGGAACTGGTAAAAGTTGAATTAAAACCAGGAGTTCATCCGGTAAGAAAGAAACAATATCCTATCAGCATGGAAGCCAGGAAAGGGTTGGAGCCAATAATTTTCTTAAATATGGACTTTTATGAGAGTGTCAATCTGAATACAGTACTCTAACCACGATTGTTTGCAAGTCATTGAACAGGTGTATGCCAGAAACCAGACCTGAGAGACGCTCCCCTCCAAACTCCAGCTGACAGAAGCAGTCTCATTGTGAAGGGGATAAGAAAGGATGGTTATGCTGTGGTGACACTAACTGAGGATTGAGAAGTTAAAGCATTGCTTCCAAATATCTCTGCATAAAAGGCTGAAATAATTGCCTTAACCAGGGCTTTGGAAGTAGCCAAAGGAAAAAGAATCAATATCTATACAGACTCCAAATATGCTTTTGGGGTTGTTCATGCCCATGGTGCTATTTGGAAAGAATGAAGACTTTTATCTGCTAGTGGCACACCTATAAAGTATGGAGCAGAGATTTTAAACTTGCTGGAAGCAGTACAGAAGCCGAAGGAAGTTGCCATGATACATTGTAAAGCACATCAGAAAGGAAATTTGGATGTAATCCGAGGAAATCAGAGGACAGATGAAGATGCAAAGTGAGTGGCACTTAGTACTATTTGTGTTCTAATTCCATCAGGGGAAATGCAAGTAGAACCCCTGAAGTATAGAAAAAGGAAGATAAATTGGCTGACTTACTAAAATGTAAAAAGGACAATGGAGGGTGATGGATTACCCCACATGGACGACGTGTAGTGACTCCTGAAATCATGAAAAAGTTAATGACTAAAATCCATGAAGAAACCCACATGGGAACAGAAGCAATGGTTGAATCAGTAAGACAATATGCAATAGGGGTCAAATTGTTGCTCATTGCCAAAAATGTGAGTAACAATCCAAAGATACAAGCCCGACCACCTTCAGGAGAGGTAAGAAAAGGCATAACTCCTGGTGAGTATTGGCAAATAGATTCTTCAGAATTGCCAAGGTGTAACCAATACCAATATTTATTGTTATTGGTGGATACCTTCTCTGGTTGGCCTCAAGCTTTCTTGTGTTAAACCAACAAGGCAAAAGGTAACAAAGCATTTAGTAAAATAAATTATTCCAAGGTTTGGGGTTCCTTAAGGAATGTCCTCTGACAGAGGTCCACATTTTTGTCGAGAATATGAGCAAAATACTAGGGATCAGGTGGAACTTACACACCCCCTGGAGGCCACAATCCAGTGGGCAGGTAGAATGAATCAAACACTAAAATGACAAATTTCTAAATTATGCCAGGAAGCCAAATTAAAATGGATTGAAGCTTTTCCACTTGCCCTATTGAGGATTAAAGTGACTCTTAGAAATAGAGAAAGGATAAGCCCTTTGAAATTCTATATGGCAAACCTTATAATGTCAATCTGACAGGGAGGCCCAAACAAATGCATATAGTAGGGGAAAAGGTGTTAACTGATTAACTTTTGTCTTTGAACAAAGTATTGAGTTCCATCCACAAATATGTACTTCTAAGAGCACCTGTACCCCTTGATTCCCTTATACACTCTTTCTGTCCCAGAGATCAGGTCTACCTATGGACATGGAAGGACGATCCCCTTGAAGAAAAGTGGAAAGGACCCTATCAAGTGTTGCTAATCACAAACACTGCTGTGAAACTCATAGAAGTGGAACCCTGGATCCATTACACCAGAATAAAGAAAACACCTCCTGGTACATTGGTACCTAAGGGACTTTTGAAATTAACTTTAAGAATCATTTGCTCATCTAAATTGTATACAAGGAATATTTATATTTTGTATCCTTATAATTGCGGAGGGAATAATTGTATTAACCTATTTGTACAAAGAATTTAACCTGTGCTAAGATTGTTTAGAATGGAGATCAAAGTCTTATTAGTTTATTAGTACTTTCATTAGATGGTATTAAGCCTCAATTCTTAATGCCAAAATGGGATAGAGATCAAAATATTTGGGAACTCTTAGCCAGAGAAGTAACCAGCACATCTTCCTTCTGTATATCTGTAGAAAACTCAGTAGGAGGAAAGTATAGTTCCTGTCTTATAGAGATACCAACTCCTTTAGAGTTGTTAAAGAACTATACTATGTTCCAAAATTTTGATGCCAAGTTGACATATCTTAACATGTATAGACTAGGTAAATTGACCAAAATCAAAGAAAAAAGGATGTTAAGAGTGAAGGTGCGAGGAACACTCCCTGCAATACATTGAATTTAACACTTCTGAAGCCTCCTCTAAGCCGTAATACCACCCAAAATTTAAGTTATGATTGGGCACATACTAGATTACCTATGGGCTGTTTTTTTCTATGTGGGCAATTGGCATATACCAGCAAATGTGACTGGAGGACCATGTACCATAGGAAGAATGGCTCCATTGTTATTAAATAAGGAAGATTTAGAACAGAATAAATGAGTTAAGAGAAGCGCACATCAGATATCTGAAGATTGTGACTCCCAAGTCACTCTATATAGCTCAAGTGAAATGTCAGCAGCAGCTATACTTGCCCCTGGAGTTGGAGTGGCTATGAATTATCACACAATAAAAAGGATTACTTGTGCCCTAGTTAAAGATATAATTTATATTTCACAGGCACTCACAGCTATTGGAACTGAAATGGAACAAATAAGGGAAGCTACTCTTGAAAATAGGGCAGCAACTGATTAGCTACTTCTGAAGTGCTAAGGCTTGGAGAATAAGCCCAAGCCAGAGCTGACCTATAGATGAATCCTGTATGTTTTATAGCTGATAACCATTGTACTAATAGGTATTATACTAAACTATAGCAAACCACCTATCCTGATGTAAAAGGTGGGAATATTGAAGCCTGAGCAACAGGCCCTGAACCGAAATTGCTAACTCCGTATGTAGTCATTAGTGAAATATGTATAGAAGATGTAGCTTAAACATCATAAAACATGTATCCTTCTTTGTGTGTGTGAGCAAGATGACAAGGCCACAGAGACAGTTGTCTGGCCCTGTGACCTGGTGTGTGACCTTGCTCATAAATCACCTAGATAAGCTGGGAAAACTCCCTTAGTTTTTTCCCTGAGCCCCGGACAGGCTCTGGGAAAATCTAATGTGAGACTGACTCCAGATATTTCCGCTTAAAACAAAAGGTGCCAGCTATTCTGGCTTGCTGATTTTTAGGTATATAAGGCTGGGCCCGCTCACAGCAACTTTGGAAGCCTCACCTACGGGTGGACGCACCGCGTAGGTTTTCCCACTTGCCGGGACAGGCTCTCCAAATCCTCGCTGTAACCGGGGCTCCCCAGCGACTGCGGATCTGGATGACGGTAACGGGTGCAAGTGGTGAGGTATCTTTCTTAATCACTATTCTCTCTCTCTCGTAGTAATGATTTGATGCATTACCCTGTATTTTCCTATTTGTTTAAG
>MU210525.1:606756-628125 GCA_017315185.1 Bubo scandiacus | reverse complement strand
CTGTTTGTATTCCTACATGTGTTATTTATATTTTTCATACTTTGCTAAACACTTTTCATTTTTTTAAATAAGCTAATTAAATAAGCCTTCAAAAAACTCATGAAAATCAAAGTTCCAACATACGGAGGTTTCCAGAGTACATCAATCATTGTATGGCAAATCCCTGTAATCTCAAAAAGTATGTCTTATGTGGGTCATATTTATAAATGGGTATTGGCAATGGGGAAAGGTTTGTATTAAAAAAATCAGTGATTGTTTGCTAAAGCAACTAACTTACCATTTTTATATTCTGTTAAGTCTTTGGATTGCAGCTTCTCTCAAGTAGCAAATGGAGAACAATCTGAGAAAAAGGACAGGAAAAAGGACATGTAATTCCAAGTGTCACAGCATTTGAAAGGCTTTTTGCTAGTATAATTGTGAGTGAGCCAATTATAAGATTCAGTGATTAAGATTAAAGTAATGCAAATTATTCTAACCAGATCTTCTGTCATGCTTATCTGCAATTCAGTGGTCTGTAGGCTTAAACATAGGCCAAAGGAATCCCTGGTACCTGGATTTGCAAACCCCAGCAGTTCGTACCTCTCTGAAGAGCACCATACCTAATGGTTAACACACTTAAAAGTCACCCGAGTGGACAAAAATCCATCATCCTATGCTTACCGTAAAGGTGGTCCATTGCCCCAGGCATACTACAAAGTGTTGTGGGTTTTGCAATTAAGAAACAAGCATAATAGTGTCAGGCTTTCACAATGAAATGGCCCAGAGAGTAGGCATTTTTTTGAAATGACACTGCATTACATAATCTACAGTTTTCTCTCCCTTTATTCCACACATACACACTCCTACTTTAAATAGGGAGGGGAAAAAAAAGAGTAGGTGCTATCTCATTTAAATGGCACCTTAAATTACTACTTTCTTAATTGACTGTATTTGTAGCATAACTCCTTTATCAGTTTTCATATAGTGACAAAAATTAAAGTTCTCTTCTATTGATTATATATTTCTTACCTATAGTGTGTGTATATGTGAAATGTAATTAGGTATGAGTCATATATACATACAGATTGGATATTAAATTGCAAACTTATATTTATAGGTGTACACAGAAACATTTGGACGAAAGCACACACCAAAATGAATTTTTGTTGGTTTGTTTTTCAAAAGAACCACCCAAAATTTAACTACTGCATATGCAAAAATGCAGGAGGCTGTTACAAGAATGACTGCTTTCTAAAAATAGAGCCCCAGCAGCCTGAGGGGAATCCAGTAACAGGGTGGAGAAGAGAGAGATTCATTTTATAAGGGAGAAGAAAAGAGATGGAAAACCAATCTGAGAGCCTTTCATGCATGCTAAAAAAGCAAAGTGCATTATGTTCAAAAACGCATTTTGGTGTTTTTGTAGTGCAAGAGTGGAAAAAAAAAAAATCCCAACAGATTTAGAAAACCACTTCACATCTTCCCTTGAATGTGTGCATAAAAATCCTCAGCCTAGAAATCCAGCCTTAAAGGATAAAGACAAACAGTTAAATATATATACTGCACGTTTCTCATATTTTTTAAGAAAGCCTATTTGAAAACGTTTACTGAAAGGGGGGGCGGAAAGTGAAGCTGCAGCAAAGTCCAGCTAAGGGCAAAAGGAAAAGAAACAAAGAGATAATTAATTAAAAAAAAAAACCACAAACAAAACCCACAAAAAACAACCAAGCAACCAAACCCACAAAAAAAACCCCGAACACAACTGTGAATTGGAATTGCATATACTTACAGACAAAAGCCCCAGCTCCCTGCTCACTTTCTGTCCTTTCTACATGATGTGAAACACAAATGTGGATTAAAAAAAGGGCAGCATGGTACAGAAGGGAATTTATAGTTGGAGGAGTGGAGACAGGGTAGGGGGTGTGGGAAGAATGACTGCACTTCTTCCAAAGTGGAGTCTTAAGGATAAAAAGAAAGGGGTGGGGGTGACTGGGGGAAAGTCTCTCTCCCTCTCTCAGGATGGGTTTTGGCTGCCGGTACTGGTTATATTGAACAATGAGCTCATTCTGATGGTAGCTGGCTGGCTGTCAGCTCACCCCCCTCTCCTCCCATCCCCTCCTTACACATACACACTCCCCCTACTTGCTCGCCTGCTTGCTTCTGCCCGCCCGCCCGCTGCTGCTGAGCCGGACTGCTTAGTCTGCAATAATCGGCAGCCCCACGTTCCCCAGATGTCTGGGACCCAGGGCAGCGCCGCCCCGCCGCGGGCCGTGCTGCCCCGGCCACCGCAGTCGTGAGCAGGGCCGAGGCCGGGCGGCGTTAGCGCCCACCAAGGCCCAGAACTGCCACCGCCCGCAGCACTGAGAAGCAAACGGGAAGTCGCTGGCACGCCCATCCGTTGGTGTGCCAGCCGTTAGTGTCGCCCCGCGCGGGTGGGGCCCGGTGCTCCCCTCACATCAGGGACTTAGGCGGAGGCCAGGTGCGGAGCGAGGTCAAGGTGCTACATAGCCTCGGAGTAGTGAGTGGAGAGATAGCAACGATATACTATAATAATAACCCTGCAGCAGCGGCAGCAAAGGGCATCTGAAGAGAAGGAGAGGGAGATAGAGGCAGCTGCCCACCACTTTGCTCACTGCTCCTCATCTCATTTCACCTGAGAGGAGAAAATGCTAGGTGGGAAGGATGGGATGCCATGCTATAGCACAGACACGTGGGGGCTGTGGTGGGGACTGGTCTCCTAGCTCCCTCAGCAGCGTGGACAGATGTTGAGGAGGCTGCCCAGGGAATCAGGGTAGCGAGGTGGGCAAGCTGGTCCCCAGGGAGGTGGGTGCTACAGGGAACCTGAGACTACTGGGCACAGTCAGCCTGGAAGGGAAGGTGCACACTCAGGGAAAAAGCCTGGCTGCAATACCAGCCAGGGAAAGGCACACATCCAGACACAGAGAAGTTCAACAAAACTAGGGAGAGAGACCAGAGAGGCCTGCAGCCACCCAGAAGTGCAGGTGCAGTACACACAGAGGTGAGCAGAAACTGCCCATGCAGCAGTGCCTGCAGCCCCAAAGAGCTCAGAAGGATGCACAGAACAAACACAAGTACACTGAGCCCCAGGCAAAATGGCCTAAAAGCTGGGGACTGGGAGAGACGTCTGGGGGCCTGATGGGATCCACCTGTTGGCCTGATGAAGGAAACACTTCTTTGGTCATAAAATGGCAGGACTGATTAAGAGAACTTTAAACCAGGATTGATGGGAGAAGGGGACACTATCAGAAGAGCTGAAGGTAAGCCAAGGGTTGGTATGGCACTGCCTGAGGGTAGCAATGCTAATAGGAGCATTTACTCTGCTCCAGAGAGTACTGAGGGTTTAGGAGTACATCAGAAATGCTTGTACACCAATGCATGCAGTATGAGAAACAAACAGGATGGACTGGAAGCGTTGGTCAGTTCCCAGAGCTATGATGTCTTTGGTATTAGTGAGACTTGGTGGAATGTCCCACAACTAGAGTGCTGGGATGGAGGGTTACAGGCTGTTCAGGAGGGATAGGTAGGGCAGGTGAGGTGGAGTTGCACTGTATGTAAGGGAGAGGTGTGACTGTATAGCCCTTACAGTTAGGGATTATGTGGTTGAGAACTTCTGGGTGAGGATTAGGGAGATGGAAAACAAATGAGATGTTGTAGTGTGTGGTGGTTTAGTCCCTGCCAGGGTCTGAGACCACGCGGCCGCTGCCCCTCCCCCACAAAGGGAGTGAAATACAAAGCCCCAGGGCTGAGATAAGGAGAGGTTTCATACAACAGTGCAACAGCAACACAACTAACAATAACAGTAATAACAATGAACAGAGCAAAGTATATACCGATACAGCAGTGAGAGGAACGGCTGCACAAACCCACACGCTCACCGATTCTTCCTGCGCTATCGGTGCCCGGAGGTGACGTCAGCATGGTATATGAATAACCCGGCTAGAGCTTCCCCCCAACTGCTGGGGAAACTTAACCCTATCCTGGCTAAACCAGGACATAGTGGGTGTCTACTATGAACTGCCCAGCCAGGATGTTAGTACTGATGAGTTATTCTATAGGCAATTAGGAGAAATCTCTGGATTGCTCGCCTTTGTCCTTATGGGAGATTTCAATTTCCCAGACATCAGTCATTTTAGTAAGGCTTTTGATACTGTCCCTCACAGTATCCTTCTGGACAAGTTGTCTAACTGTGAGATAAGCAGATACATGATGCACTGGGTGACAAACTGGTTGAACGGCAGGACTCAAAGGGTTGTAGTGAATGGGGCTACATCTGACTGTCAGTCAGTCAGTAGCCAGTGTTCCTCAGGGCTCAATTCTAGGGCTAGTTCTGTTCAATATTGTTATCCATGATCTGGATGCAGGAGTTGAAAGCACCATTAGCAAGTTTGCTGATGATACTAAACTGGCAGGTGCTGCTGACTCTTGAGGAACAAAAGGCCTTACAGAGGGATCTGAATAGATTGGAGCACTGGGCAATCATTAGTGGCATGAAATTTAACAAGACCAAATGCTGGATTCTGCACCTGGGATGGAGTAACGCTGGGCACAAGTATAAACTGGGAGAGGAGTGGCTGTAGAGCAGCCCTGCAGAAAGGGATCTGGGGGTGCTGGTTGACAGCAGGCTCAATATGAGTCAGCAGTGTGCCCTGGCAGCCAAGAGGGCAAATCGAATCCTGGGGAGAGAAGATTTGGAGACATAGTCTTGTAACAAAAGCTGCCACCCTTTCACTTCCACTCTCAATCTACAATGAAGGTAATTAAATGAGCCTTCCCATGCAGTCCCTCTGTAAACTTTTCTGATTAATCTTCAAGTTTTTTATGAATTGAAAAGAATATTTTTTTTTTCCTTGCAGTCAAAAAAAATCCTCATCTGTGCTTAGCTGTGATATCTCTGTGGATGACAAATACATTGTCACTGGCTCTGGGGACAAGAAGGCTACAGTATATGAAGCTGGAGTGTCTTTGCGTTAGAATCAGAGGGAAGGCCAACAGGGCAGATGTAGTAGGAGTCTACTATAGGCCACCCACCCAGGACAGAGAGGTGGATGAAATATTCCATAGGCATTTAGGAGAAATCTCATGATCGCTTGCCCTTGTTCTTGTGGGAGACTTTAACTTCCCAGACATCTGCTGGAAATACAACACAGCAGAGCCAGACCAGTCCTGGAGATTCCTGGAATGTGTGGCAGATAACTTCCTGACGCAGCTGGTGAGTGAACCGACCAGAGAAAGTGCCCTGCTGGACCTTCTCTTTGTGAACAGAGAAGGACTGGTGGATGATGTGGTGGCTGGAGGACGACTAGGGCACAGCGATCATGAAATAATAGAGTTCTCTATTCTTAGAGAGGCCAGGAGAGGTGGAAGCAGAACTGACATCCTGGACTTCCAAAGGGCTGACTTTGACTTGTTTAGGCACCTGCTTGACAGGATCCCTTGGGAGACGATCCTGAAGGGTATAGGGGTCCAGGAAGGCTGGGCGTTCTTTAATAAGGAAGTGTTTATGGCTCAGGAGCAGGCTGTCCCCAGGTGCTGTAAGAGAAGCCGGCGGCAGAGAAGACCACCCTGGATAAACAGGGAGCTTTGGCTGCAACTCAGGGAGAAAAGGAGAGTTTACAGCCTTTGGAAGAAGGGGCTAGCCACTCACAGTGATTACAAAGATGCTGTGAGGCTATGCAGGGTGAAAATCAGGAGGTCTAAAGCCCAGCTGGAAATTAATCTGGCTTCAGCAATCAAAGATAACAAGAAATGTTTCTATAAGTATGTCAATAGCAAAAGAAAGACCAGGGAGAGCCTCCATCCCCTGCTAGACGCAGGAGAAAACATGGCAATGAGTGATGAGGAAAAGGCTGAGGTGCTTAATGCCTCCTTTGCCTCACTCTTTAATAACAAGACTAGTTGTACCGAGGGAATCCAGCCTCCTCAGCCAGAAGACAGAGACTGGGAGAACGACCCCCCCACAATCCAGGAGGAGATAGTCAGTGACCTACTGCATCACATAGACATGCACAAGTCTATGGGACCCGATGGGATACACCCGAGGGTGCTGAAGGAGCTGGCTGGGGTGCTCGCCAAGCCACTTTGCATCGTTTACCAGCAGTCCTGGCTGACCGGGGAGGTCCCGACAGATTGGAAATTGGCCAATGTGACGCCCATCTATAAGAAGGGTCGGAAGGATGATCTGGGAAATTACAGGCCTGTCAGCTTGACGTCGGTGCCCGGGAAGCTGATGGAGCAGCTCATCCTGAGTACCATCATACAGCACATGCAGGACAACCAGATGATCAGGCCAAGTCAGCATGGGTTTATGAAAGGCAGGTCCTGCTTGACAAACCTGATCTCCTTCTACGACAGGGCGACCCGCTTACTGGATGAGGGAAAGGCTGTGGATGTAGTTTACCTTGACTTCAGTAAGGCCTTTGACACTGTTTCCCACAGCATTCTCCTGGTGAAACTGGCTGCTCACGGCTTGGATGGGCACACGCTTTGCTGGGTAAAAAAGTGGCTGGATGGCCGGGCCCAAAGAGTTGTGGTGAATGGAGTTAAATTCGGTTGGTGGCTTGTCATGAGTGGTGTCCCCCAGGGCTCGGTTTTGGGGCCTCTCCTGTTTAACATCTTTATTGATGATCTAGATGAGGGGATTGAGTGCACCCTCAGTAAATTTGCAGATGACACCAAGTTGGGTGGAGTGTTGATCTGCTTGAGGGTAGGGAGGATCTGCAGAGGGATCTGAACAGGCTGGATCGCTGGGCTAAGGCCAACTGTATGAGTTTCAATAAGACCAAATGCCGGGTGCTGCACTTTGGCCACAACAACCCCCAGCAGCGCTACAGGCTTGGGGAGGAGTGGCTGGAGTGCTGCCAGTCAGAGAGGGACCTGGGGGTGTTGACTGACAGCCGGCTGAACATGAGCCAGCAGTGTGCCCAGGTGGCCAAGAAGGCCAATGACATCCTGGCTTTCACCAGAAATAGTGTGGACAGTAGGGACAGGGAAGCGATCTTACCCCTGTACTCGGCACTGGTGAGGCCGCCCCTCGATGACTGTGTTCAGTTTTGGGCCCCTCACTACAAAAAGGACATTGAATTACTTGAGCGTGTCCAAAAAAGGACAACGAAGCTTGTGAAGGGTCTGGAGCACATGTCTTATGAGGAGCGGCTGAGGGAACTGGGGTTGTTTAGTCTGGAGAAGAGGAGGCTGAGGGGAGACCTCATCGCCCTCTACAACTACCTGAAAGGAGGTTGGAGAAAGCTGGGGATGAGTCTCTTTAACCAAGTAACAAGCGATAGGACATGAGGTAATGGCCTCAAGTTGTGCCAGGGAAGGTTCAGACTAGATATTAGGAAGCATTTCTTTACAGAATGAGTTGTTAGGCGTTAGAATGGGCTGCCCAGGGAGGTGGTGGAGTCCCCATCCCTGGAGGTGTTTAAGAGTAAGGTCGACATAGCGCTTAGGTATATGGTGTAGTTGGGAACTGTCTGTGTTAGGTCAATGGTTGGACTAGATGATCTTCAAGGTCTTTTCCAACCTAGATGATTCTGTAATTTTGTGACATTTATTTATTAAAGACAAATCTGAATGCAGACAGGACTCCTTCTCATAGCACTTTGTACCGCGTCTGGCTGAGCCAGAATTGGTTTTCCCCTGTAGCAGCCCTCATGGTGCTGTGTTTTATGTTGGGAGCTGGCAGGGTGTTGATAGCACACTGGTGTTGTGGCTACTGCTGAGTAGTGCTTACACAGCACCAAGGCTCTTTCCGACATTTTCCCCCCCCCACAATGGGACATGGTGGGCAAGATCTTGGGAGGGGACACAACCACGACAGCTGACCCGAACTGACCAAAGGGATATGAGAAGTTGTTGGTACAGAAGCACAGCTCCTCTTGGCACCGCGATTGCCTGTATTACATTGGATGTTCAAAGGAAACATCCCTTCTACGCACCATGCAACCAGTGCTACCTGGAGTAAATGGGTAGCGTTAATCACGCAACGAGCTCGACTGGGAAAACCCAACCGTCCAGGGATCCTGGAAGAGATCATGGACTGGCCAGAAGGTAGAGATTTTGGAGCACTGCCTGAGGAGTTGGCTCATGCCCAAGAGGCACCGCCATATAACGAGTTACCAGAAGATGAAAGGCGGTATGCTCTGTTTACTGATGGATCCTGTCGTGTGGTAGGAAACCATCGAAAGTGGAAAGCTGCTGTGTGGAGTCCCACAAGACAAGTCATTGAGGCCTCTGAAGTAGAGGGAGAGTCAAGTCAGTTTGCAGAAGTAAAAGCGATCCAACTAGCCCTAAAGATTGCTGAACGAGAAAAGTGGCCAGTACTGTATCTCTACACTGACTCCTGGATGGTGGCTAACGCCCTGTGGGGGTGGCTACAGGAGTGAAAGAAGACCAATTGGCAGCGCAGAGGTAAACCCATCTGGGCTGCTGCATTGTGGCAGGACATCGCTGCCCGAGTGGAAAACGTGGCTTTAAAGGTACGTCATGTAGATGCTCTCGTGCCCAAAAGCCATGCCACCGAAGAACATCAAAACAAGTAGACAGGGCTGCCAAAATTGAAGTAGCTCAGCTGGACCTGGACTGGGAGCGCAAGGGTGAGCTATTTGTAGCTCGATGGGCCCATGAAACATCCGGGCATCTCGGGAGAGATGCAACGTACAGATGGGCTCATGATCGAGGGGTGGACCTGACCATGGAGGCCATCTCACAGGTCACTCATGAATGTGAAACATGTGCTGCAATCAAGCGAGCCACACGAGTAAAGTCTCCCTGGAACAGAGGGCGATGGCTGAGTTTTCGTTATGGTGAGGCCTGGCAAATTGACTATATTGGACCATTGCCACAAACACGCCAAGGCAAGCGCTACATACTCACCATGGTGGAAGCAACTACTTGCTGGCTCAAAACGTACCCTGTAAATCATGCCACTGCCTGAAATACCATCTTAGGTCTTGAAAGGCAAATTTTATGGCGACATGGTACTCCTGAAAGAATCGAATCAGACAACGGGACCCATTTTCGAAATAATCTTATAAACTCCTGGGCAAAGAAACACGGCATTGAGTGGGTGTATCACATCCCTTATTACCCACAAGCATCTGGAAAGATTGAAAGATACAATGAATTGTTGAAGACTATGTTGAGAGCATTGGACAATGGGGGATGGAAGCACTGGATACAAATTTAGCAGAAGCCACTTGGCTAATTAACACCAGAGGATCTGTTAACCGTCCTGGTCCTGCCCAAACAGAACCCCTTCATACTGTGGGAGGAGATAAGGTCCCTGTAGTACACACAGGGAAATGGCTGGGGAAGGCAGTGTGGATTGCTCCTCCCTTGGGAAAAGGCAAGCCCACTCGTGGGATTGATTTTGCTCAGGGACCTGGATGTACTTGGTGGGTAATGCGGGAGAATGGGGCTACTCAGTGTGTGCCTCAAGGAGATTTAACCTTGGGGGGAAAAAATCTGTGGGCTGAGTTGTATGTTGCAGGAAGTGATGGAGGAAGTAGGAACGACGAAGAGTGAACCAGATAGGTGCAATGATGATCCAAACCTAGCCGGTGCTGGAGTCCAACAGTCAAACATACTGCTCCTGTCCTGAACATCCATCTTGACAGATGGGAGCCAAGTCACTGAACATCTGGAGGAGTGAAGAAAGCTTATGGAATGAATAAATGAGTGTTTTGTGGGACCTGGGCATGATGTAAATGGTATGGAATAAGGGGTGGAGACTGTCCTGGGTCTGGCTGAGCCGGAATTGGTTTTCCCCTGTAGTAGCCCTCATGGTGCTGTGTTTTATGTTGGGAGCTGGCAGGGTGTTGATAGCACACTGGTGTTGTGGCTACTGCTGAGTAGTGCTTACACAGCACCAAGGCTCTTTCTGACATTTTCCCCCCCCACAGTGGGATGGTTTGGGCAAGATCTTGGGAGGGGACACAACCAGGACAGCTGACCCGAACTGACCAAAGGGATATTCCATACCATATGACGTCTGCTCGAGTATAAATCTGGGAGAAAGGAGGAAGGGGGTGGGGTCACCCTTGGTCCTCCGAGGCAACCACTACGCGTATCGGAGCCCTGCTTCCTGAGAAGGCCCGACGTTGCCTGTTAATGGGAAGTAGAGAATAAATCTGTTTTCTTTTTTTTGCTTCCGCACGCGGACCTTTGCTTTGCTTTGCTTATATTAAAACTGCTTTTGTTTTACCCACAAGGGTTGGTTGTTTTTTTTTCCTATCTTATTTTCTTTCCCCTCTTTGCCCTGTTGAGAACAAAAGGGGAAGGGGGGGGAAGTGATAGAGCGACTTGGTGGGTACCTGGCATTTAGCCAAGGTCAAACCACCACACCCTCCTAGTGGAACAGGATGATATAAAAATAGAAGTTACTAATATTGTCAACCCAGCTTATTTTCTTAGAGGGACCACAGGAGAACCTGTGACACATGACTGCCTGGAAACGACCGAAGCAGTCTATTCCAGCTGGCCAGACCTCAAAGAGAAGCCATTGAGGAAGCTGATGAATCCTGGCATACAGATGGGAGCATTTTGGTCTGACAAGTTATCTGCAAGGCAGGATATGCGATAACCACTGAAGATCAGATAATAGAGTCTAAAGCCCTTCCTCCATATACCTTGGCACAAAAGGCAGAAATAATAGCTTTAACTCGGGCACTGGAGATGGCCAAGTGTATGAAAATTAATATATGGACGGACTCTAAATATGGTTTTGGAGTGGTCCTGCTCATGGGGCAGTGTGGAAAGAAAGAGGACTCTTATCTGCACAGGGAAAACATATAAAGCATGCCAAAGAACTCCTCAAAGTCCTGGAAGCAGTGCAACTACCTGAAAAGGTGGCTATAATGCATTGTAAGACTCACCAGAGAGGAAGTTCCACCCATGAACTTGGATATGCTATAACAGATCATGAGGCCAAAAGAGTGGCTGAGGAAGTGAAGTGCTAAGGCTTGGACAACAGGCCCAAGCCAGAGTTGACCTATAGATGAATCCTGTATATTTTATAACTGATAACCATTGTGCTAGTAGGTATTGTATTAAGCTATAACAAACTATTTATGCTGGTCTAAAAAGTGCTAAAGCATTGAAATACTGCAGCCTGAACAACAGGCCCCAAGCTGAAGCTGCTAACTTAGCATGTAGTCATTAGTGAAATATGTAAACTCTCTAGTGAAAGACAAAATATAATCAGTAGAGGGGAGAGAATGTATCCCACTTTCCTTTCGCAGCCTTGTTCAAGGCTGAGAACCCAAGTATTTGGCCTTGTTAGAAACTCCCTTGGTTCCCCCCCCGAGCCCTGGCCAGGCTTCGGGTGGAATCCAACAGGAGAATGAAAACAGACACTTTCCGCTCAAAACAAAGATGCCAGCTATTCTGGCTTGTCGATCTCTGGTATATAAGGCTGGGCCCGTTTGCAGCGACTTGGGATGCCTCACCTATGGGTGGACACACTGCGTAGGATTTCCCACTTGCCGGGACAGGCTCTCCAAATCCTCGCTGTAACCGGGGCTGCCCAGCGTCTGCGGATCTGGATGATGATGATTATATATGCAAGTGGTGATGTATTTCTCTTAATTACTATTCTCTCTCTCTCTCTCTCTCGTGTAGTAATGATTTGATGCATTACTCTGTTTGTTGCTTTAAGTGCACTATTCTGCTTCTTCTTACTGCATGTTCTCTGTATTACGCTGTTACATTACTTGGATATTACCAGTAAAGTACGCCTACTCTTTTCACTCTGGTGTCCAAGTTTAATTGGTATCCTTAATCAGCAAAACAGGAAGGTAAAGTAGAAGTGCAGTCTTTGGTTCCAGACGGTAAAATACAAATTGATTGTAAGCCTCAATATTCTAGGGAGGATCAAAAAAAAACTTATTGAAGATCTAGGGGGAAGCAGAGAAGAGGACAGGTGGGCAAAGACTCCTCAAGGTAAAATAACAGTACCATCTGCATTATTATGTGCTATAGTGATGACAGAACGTAGAAAATTCCATGAGGGGCCTTATATAAGTATGTAAATCAACATAGAGTTGCCCAAAATCTATATACCACCATCAAGCGACACAGCTATGTGAAATCTGTTTACAAAATAATCCTAAAACAGGACTGAAGACCCAACCTGGGTGAATAGGGAAACGAAATCACCCAGGACAACAATGGCAGATTGATTTTTCTGAACTCCCAAGAAAAGGGGGTTTTCAGTACCTTTTGGTCTTGTCAGATACCTTTTCCAGGTGGCCAGAAGCATTCCCTTGCCAAACTAATAAAGCCAGAGAAGTAACTAAGGTATTGTTACGAGAAATAATACCAAGGTTTAAATTCCCAGCAACGTCATCAGACCGGGAATCACATTTTGTGGCAAAAATTATCCAGCACTAAATTTTTAGGAATAAATTATCAGTTACATACCCCTTATATTCCACAAGCAAGTGGTCAGGTAGAAAAAATGAATCATTTAATTAAATTACAAATAGTAAAACTAGGCCAGGAAGCTGGCTTATCCTGGCCCCAAACATTGCTCTTATCTCTTCTAAGGATCAGAACCAAACCGAGAACTAAGGAGGGATTAAGTCCTTTTGAAATAGTATATGGAAGACCATATATGATACAGGCAGGAACATCAACCCAGGTTGGAGATGAAACCTGGTGATTATGTATATATCAGATCTTTTTCAGATTCACCTCTGGAACCAAAATGGGAAGGTCCATTTCAGGTGCTACTAACTTCACATACAGCCATCAAGATTAAAGAGCAATCATCGTGGATACATCACACTCAAGTTAAAGAAGCCCCGAAACAGCAATGGGAATCAAAATCAACTGAATCCCCGAACCTCCGAATCCAACAAAAGGATGGACATTAATTATCAACATAATTGAACTATGGGGAGGGATCATAAGTACATGGGACTCTAGCACACATTATACATTAATACAAAATATCTCCCTAATTCTAGGTAAGATCAATTGTTACATATGTACTCAAATACCTGCTTTTGTTACCGAAAAACTCGGAATAAAACTTATCAACACCAGTTTGATGCAGATAAGCAGACACTTCTTTATTGACGGCCGGGTGCGGGGGGGAATGCTTTCACCAATGACGCACACCATGCACCAAAATCATACATCTTATATAGAACTTATTCATACGTATTCATTAAGTATTCATGCATAAACATAACAATTCCTGGAAATAATTATCATACTCTCGTCCTATTTCCGATTCTGCGCAGTAGAGTCCAGAAGCACCTGGAAATGGGTCTGGGGTGTAATGTGAGTCGGTGGTTAATGAGTCGGTGGTCGCGATCTCCCCCTGTCGGAATTACCTATTGCCTGAGGACACTGTTTCTTGGCTTAAATTTACATGTTGCTTCAGCCGATTTCCCCATTTTCCCATTAATCTGGATTCTGACATTTCTCTGCATTCTTTCAGGTTATTAAATACCTTATAAGTAAATGCCATATCCAAATTATCTTGAATCTTAAGCCTGTTAACTATAGTTCTAAATGTTCCTACTAGGTGATTCTGACCAATTCTTTCAGCCTTGGTACAGGGCTGTACAGGGGAGTTCGTAGTAGCCTCGGTTCCTGTATAGAGTGCAAATGCAGCACATGATTTCTACTAAATATCTCTTATAATTCTATATTCTTATTAAAATTAAACAAATTAATACTAATCTATATTAAATCGATAACATATCATATCAGTAACATTTCCCCCCTTTGAAAGTGTTGAAAATCATTTCAATACTTTCACATCATTTTGCATCACTCTAAACTGCAGTATTTGCTTCAGTATACCTTGGTGGTGGACTAGGACTATATCCTGGTAGAATAGTCGGAACCTCTCTCATGATCATGCGATTAACTGCAATTTTATTGGCAAACTGTTTCTTCAAACAGTTATAGAGCAGCATGATCATCAGAAAGACAATTAGTAACAGAAACAGGGTTTTAATTATAGATTGTAACCAAGAGCTCAGATTCCATCCTAGCCCTTTAAAGAGTTTTCCCAGCCAATCTTCTGACATATCCTCTTGGATCTTTTCTGTTTCTTTTTCAATTTTGTCTAGTAAATCTAGATCGTGCTCTACATCCCAAGTGACATTTGGGATGTGAATACAGCAGTGGTCCAAACTGTCCTTGAGATATCCACATACTCCATGTTCTTTAAGTAAGAGCATATCTAGTGCCATCCTATTTTGCAAAGTCATCCTAGAGGTTGCTTGCAGCTGCATATTTAATTCTCTGAATCCCTTTCTTGTAACATTTGCCAATTTTTCTACTTGTCCTGTCAGCTGATACAGCCATTCCCTATTTCTATATGAGGCTATGGGATTCAAGAGAGATTCGAGAGCCCAACCAATTCTCACTCCTGTCGACGGTTCATTCCATACATCATCATCTGTCTCAGATCTCTTGGTTCGTTTTAATTTTAGATTTTCCAAGGGTCCCCTAAATGGTGATTTCTTCCAAATTGGGCACAATGTAGGCATGCCTAAAGTAATCTGTCTCACCTTACCATCTAATGGTAGCTGAGTTGTACAGGTTCCATCACTCAATGCCCAAACCAGATGTCCCGGACTTTGAATGGTGGTTTTCCTGCAACTGAACAAAGTTCCTCTCCTAGGTGTGAATGTGCTGGTTAGATTAAGATTGTTTTTAAGACCTCGACAATAACAACCGAATTTTAAAGCAGCCGCCAAAGGGGGAATTCTCTGAACTATTAGATCAGTATTGCTGCAATCATACACCTTTTCACACTTCCACCATGTCACCGTTTTGCCTTCCTTTGTCCTCAGTGAAGTGCTTTTATCGTTCACTGAGGGTAGGACCGCGAATTCTTTTCCCTCCCAAGTGAAACACCAAGGGGTTCTAGCCATGTACTGAAACTGAGAAAATATAGACATAGACCATACTGAGTCCCACTGCTCCTCCTTCTGTGTATCTTGACCAGGTTTGCTACACTGCCATTCCATGATACTTCTGCTTTCATTGGTTTTAATCTGTACTTCATACGAGCACAACCCCAACAACCCCTGTTCTGGACCTACTCCTAACCCTAACCCTAGAAGAGACATTGGTGTAAACTGATGATTCAATAATTTTAGACACTCTGCCTCTCTGCCTATCGTTTTCCATTGTTTTCTGATAACCTTCATTTGCTCAGACCATTGAGTCACTGGTCTTTGCTCACAGTAAGTGGATTCGTTTTTATGTTCCTGGTTGGTCAAATTCATAGTTAAGATTCCCCAAGGAATAGATTCACCTGCTGCTCTTGGTATTGGTAAAAAAGCAGTAATCTGTGTAACATTCTGTAAATTGGCAAATCCCCTAATTAATCCTAATATCAAATTTTCTTCAGGGATTTTTCTGGGAACATTAATCAATTGTTCTGTTTCTACTTGTCTTTTGTTCCTCACCACCAAATCAGTCCAAGATCCCACCAGTGGCACCTGCCAGGCTAATATAAAGAGAATAATCACAAACTGATATGAAAAATTAGACATGTTTCAGAGTCAGTTTTAAAGTCTCTGGGTCGCGGTTAATAACTTTCCATGGAGTAGGTGCCTTCTTCACCCGGGTATAGTGTATCCAAGCATCTGATTCTGCAATCTTGATAGCAGTAAAGGTAGTTAACAGTATCTGGAAAGGTCCCTTCCAGCGTTCCTGCAGAGGTTCAGAAGTCCACGTCTTCACATAGACATAGTCTCCTGGTTGAAAGTCATGCACAGGATTTTCAAGGGATAATGGTCTGTTCCACACTATTGCGTTCCAAATTGCAGTCAAAGTTTTTCCTAAGGAAAGTAAATAGTTATACACATCTTGTTTCCCTTTCACATGCATGTTTGGATTTGGTTCTGGGGACTCATAAGGTTTCCCATACAATAATTCATAAGGACTGACTGAGGTTCCACTCTTTGGTTGTACCCTAATTCGCAATAATGCCAATGGAAGTGCCTGAGGCCACCTTAAGTTAGTTTCTTGACAGATTTTACTTATTTGTCTCTTTAAGGTTTGATTCATTCTTTCTACTTTTCCACTGGATTGTGGCCTCCATGAGGTATGTAAATCCCAAGTGATACCCAAAATTTTGCTAACACTTTGAACTACTTCTGCAACAAAGTGTGGTCCTCTGTCAGAGGAAATTCCAATAGGAACTCCAAACCTTGGAATTATTTCTCGTAGTAACCACTTTACTACTTCTTTTGCTTGTGTGGTGCGACAGGGAAAAGCTTCCAGCCATCCTGTGAAAGTATCAACCCCCACCAGAATGTATCGATATCCGTTCTGCTTAGGTAGTTCTGAAAAATCTACTTGCCAATAATCTCCAGGTTCAGTACCAGATTTTAGTCTGCCCATTTGGACTCTCTTCTTGATCACTGGATTATTTTTCAAACACACCTCACATTTTGCAGTTATCATTTTAGCCAAACTTAACATCTTAACTGATACCACTTGTTTTTGTAAAGAAGTCACTAATGCTTCTGCTCCCCAATGACATTCTTGATGTCTGGTTTGAACTATTTCTCTCATTAGAAAGGGTGGAACCACTACTTGTCTAGTAGGGGTTACCCACCACCCAGCTAAATTTTTCTTAGCATTTAATAATTGACCCAACTTGTCATCTTCCTCCGAATATTTTGGTTTTTCCCTAGGAAGGGTTATTGTTTTGGAGGGAATTAGTGCCATCTGAAATGCTCGCTCCTTTGCTATTTTTCTTGCCGTTTGATCAGCAAAATTATTTTCAGCAATTTCCTTTGTGTTTCCAACTTGATGTGCTTTACAGTGCATGATTGCTACCTGATCTGGCTTTTGAACTGCTCGTAATAATTGTAAGATTTCATTTTGGTGCTTAATATCTGATCCCTGAGAGGACAATAATCCTCTTTCTTTCCACAAAGCTCCATGGACATGTACTACCCCAAAAGCATATTTAGAGTCTGTCCAAATATTTACTTTCTTTTCTTCACTTAGTTCTAGAGCTCGAATCAAAGCAATAAGTTCCGCTTTCTGAGTTGATGTAGTACTCGCCAATGCTCTTGCTTCTATAACTGTGGTGTCTGTTGTTACCGCATATCCAGCGTATCGGACTCCTTGCTCCATAAAGCTGCTACCATCTGTAAACAATTCCCAGTCTGGTTGTTCCAATGGTACATCCTTTAAATCTTCTCGGTTGGAATAAACATACTCGATAGTAGCCAAGCAGTCATGCTCCAGCTGTCCTTCTTCCTGTGTGGAACTTAAAAATACTGCAGGATTTACCAGGTTAGTTGTTTTTAAAATCACATCATCTTGTTCAGTCAGTACTACCTGGTATTTCATCATCCGGCTCGGAGATAACCAATGTCCCCCCTTTTGCTCTAAAACAGTTATCACCATGTGTGGGACGTAGACTTATAGTTTTTCCCAAAGTCAATTTCCGAGCTTCTTGTATAAGCATTACTGTTGCAGCCACTGCTCGGAGGCAGTTTGGCCACCCTTTACTCACTGTGTCCAGTTGTTTGGAAAAGTATCCGACTGGTCGTTTCCAGCTTCCTATCTTCTGAGTTAGCACACCTAGTGCTAGGCGTTGTCTCTCGTGAACAAACAACTGAAAGTCATTGGTTAGGTCTGGGAGTCCTAAAGCAGGTGCAGACATTAAGGCAAGCTTTAACTCTGTAAAAGCCCTTTGCTGTTGTGGGCCCCACACAAAAGGAGAGTTCTTTTGGGCCTCACACAACGGCTTAGCTATTAGACCATAGTTCAGGATCCAGAGACGATACCACCCTGCCATTCCCAAGAACGCTCTGAGCTCATGGATATTTTTCGGCTCAGGTATACTGCAAATGGCTTCTTTACGATCTTTTCCTAATTGTCGATGTCCTTTTGAAACCTCAAAGCCCAAGTATATCACAGTCTGACATGCTATTTGGGCTTTCGTTCTGGATACTTTGTACCCATTCAGTCCCAGAAAATTCAAAAGGTCAATAGTTACCTGTTTGCAGGTAAACCTCTCTTCTGTAGCAATCAATATGTCATCCACATATTGTAAAAGTAAATGTCCAGGCCTTGGTTTGTCCTGTTTCCAGATTTCAAGCTCTCTTGCCAGCTGATTTCCAAAGATTGTAGGGCTATTTTTAAATCCTTGGGGTAGTCTTGTCCATGTTAGCTGCATCTTTCGTCCAGTTTGTGGATTTTCCCATTCAAAAGCAAACAATTTTCTGCTTTCCTTTTCCAAAGGTATACAAAAGAAAGCATCTTTCAAATCAAGCACTGTAAACCACTGATGAGTCTCCTTTAATGCTGTTAGCAATGTATAAGGATTTGCTACTACAGGATATATGTCTTTGACTATTTGATTTACTGCTCTCAAGTCTTGCACCAATCTATATTCACCTGAGGGTTTTCTGACTGGTAAAATAGGAGTGTTATACTCAGATTCGCACTCCTTCAAAATTTTATACTCTAAAAATTTATCAATCAACTTCTTCAATTCCTGCCTAACCTCTGGTTTGATTGGATATTGTTTAATTTTTACTGTTCCTGCATCTTCATTTAAATCTATTTTTACAGGCTCTGCTAATTTTGATTTACCAGGGATACCTGTGTCCCATACTGTAGGGATTACTGCTGAATCCACCTCTGGTGGAATTTCTTGCTCTTTCACCTTTTCTTGTATCATTAAGGTTTCTCCTGTTTTTGACTCAGGTATTTTCAAGGAAAGTTCTCCTTCCTCAAAAACAATTTGTGCATTTAATTTAGATAACAAATCCCTTCCTAACAAGGGTATCGGACATTCTGGTACATACAGGAATTCATGTGTAATTATTTTATTTCCAAATTTCAAATCCAGGGGTTGTAGGAATGGTCTCTTTTCTTCTTTCCCTGTTGCTCCTACTATGTTTGCTGTTTTGATTCCAATTTTTCCTTTACGAGTATTAAGCACCGAGAACGTCGCTCCCGTATCCATTAAAAATTTAACTTCTTTATCTCCCAGCTTTATTACAACCAGAGGCTCAGCTGGGCTCCCCTCCGGTCCCCGTCAGTCATCTAAAACCATTGTTCTGGCTATCTCCTGGTGAACATTCCCATTTTTAGGACACTCTCTTTTCCAATGTCCTTCCTCTCTGCACAAGGCACATTGATTCATTCCCAAGGGGGTGTTAAAATTCCGATTGCCAAAATTCATAAATCCTCCTCTTCCACTGACTCCTTGCCCTCTCCCTCTACCTCTTCCTCTGCCTGCTGTTCCTGTCATTACAGCCAATAATCTATTTTCTCTGGTTTTCCTTTCCTCTTTTTCCCTGTTGTTATATACTTTCCATGCTGCCTCCAGCATTTTATTCAAACTTCTTGAGTCCTCTCCCTCAAGCTTTTGAAGTTTCTTTCTTATATCTGGTGCCGATTGTCCCATAAAGATCAGAGCCAGTTGTATCTGAGCTGCCTCTGTCTCTACCCTCAAGTCACTATATTTTCTGGCCGCCTCTTTCAGTCTCTCCAGGAATGCAGAGGGAAATTCATTCTTATCTTGTCTCACCTCATATAATTTGGACCAGTTCAAAGATTTAGGCATAGCATGTTTAACTCCGTATAAAACCCTTTTCTGATACCGGCTCAGTCTTTCTCTGTGCTCCACAAGATTTGGATTCCACTGCGGGTCCCCAGATGGAAAATTCTGCTCTAATGTTCCACCCGCTGTCCCACTCAATACAGCCACTTCTGCCTGTGCTTTGCCAGCCTTTAATACCATCTGTTTCTCTATATCATCCAGCAAGTTATCCAGGATTACCTGTAAATCACTACAATCTGGATTCTGCGTCCTAATTATAGTGTCTACCACTCTGCCTACCCTTTCAGGATCTTCTCTATATATCCCTGCTGCCTGTTTCCAAGCCATCAAGTCTGTAACTGAAAAAGGCACTTTCACATACACTGGCCCATCATTTCCAACTCCCTGCTGCAGGGGAGTGATTGTTTGTGTTTGCTGTCGAGTTCTCCGAGAAATAGGAGTATACATTACAATGTCTGACGGTCCTTCCCCCACATCCTCTATTCCGCTACTGTCTGGTTCCCTCACCTGTTCTCTATCCTCTTGGCTCTGATTCCTTTCTCTCCTAAGAGGGGATATATCTAACTCTGGTCCTTCATCCTCTTTGGGGGCTATTTTCTTAAAACACTCTTTTTCATGGTCACATTCTGAACAACACTTTTTCACCTTCTTATTATCAGAAGTTATGGCCATTACCAAATTATCTTTACTAGTTATTTTACATTTTTCCTGCCAATCTGTTCTTCGTCTTAAATAAAAGAATAGATCTACATATGGTACTACACTCCATTTCCCTTCCCTCCTGCAGAACAGCATTAACTGCAGAATGGTGTCATAATTCAATGTCCCATGCACAGGCCATTTCTCCTGACTTTCCGGTGTATACAAAGGCCACCAATGATTACAATATTCAATCATCTGACTCTTTCGTAAATCCTCATGTAACTCTCCCCAGTGTGCTAATAAACATCCTAACAGGGAGTTTTTCGGAATTTTATCATTTGTAGCCAAATTGCCCACACTTTTACTCTTAAACAAATGAGTTAGCTTAG
Source organism: Bubo scandiacus (assembly GCA_017315185.1). Taxonomy (NCBI): domain Eukaryota; kingdom Metazoa; phylum Chordata; class Aves; order Strigiformes; family Strigidae; genus Bubo; species Bubo scandiacus. The sequence goes on along the minus strand of MU210525.1, from coordinate 607,530 downwards.
ATGCCATGGTTACTCACTTCACAGTATAATATACAATCACTCAAACCTGTCGCTTCGTTCTTCTCCGGCTGCACCTCTCATGAGATAACAGAACCGCGGATCCGAACTCCACACTCGCTTCGTACTTATTTGTATGTCTCAAGCTCACAAGCACACACCCTCACAATTGTTACTTTAAACACAGGAGTATAACACACCACTATACATCCATTAATCTTAACCCGATATTCTATTGAACAAACATAAAATTCTACAACACGAGTCCTTATCATATCATCGAAAACACTATACCATATAGGTTTTCATTACTCCACACGCCACTATTGTCCAACCCTGCAATAGCTTTCGCTTATGTCTTACAGGCAGACGCCTAGGCTTCCACTTCCACTAGGATCCTTTAGTCCAACCCTGCGCAGCTTTCGCCGCGTCTGACAGGCAGACTTCCACTATTCCACTTAAAGGACAAGTGTCTTACCAAACTCCAGGGAACGTCGTGAAGAGCCTTATGGATCGGGGATCAATGGGTGTCCCCGAGAATTCCTTGGTGCCGGCTGGAACCGATCAGGTCCCCGACTCCTCCGGTCTCTCTCAGCGAGGTCCCATCTGGGTCACCAGAAACTGTTACCGAAAAACTCGGAATAAAACTTATCAACACCAGTTTGATGCAGATAAGCAGACACTTCTTTATTGACGGCCGGGTGCGGGGGGGAATGCTTTCACCAATGACGCACACCATGCACCAAAATCATACATCTTATATAGAACTTATTCATA
>MU210525.1:551808-601756 GCA_017315185.1 Bubo scandiacus | reverse complement strand
AACAGTGGCAGAGATATTTACTATGGCTTTTTCTAATTCGCTTACTCCTAGCATAGGGATGAGCCATCTTACAAAGCTATGAAATCCGGTTCCTCTAATTACCAGGGGGTTCTCAACCTCTCTTTTCTGTTTAACCTGGTACCACAGGGTCCGTGAGACACATTGCAGATTCCTAATGGGGTATGAAATAGGCAATAATATACCTGCTGTACATTCTCCCCACCAATTTTGAGGTAAACACTTCCTGGCCTTTCCGTTTGCACATAAGTACCACCAGCCTGGCGGTAAACTGCACCTTTTCTCACTGGGACCGTGCTTCCACTCAGCGGTATCATGGCATTCGCCTGGGAATTTCCCCCATCCCGTGTAGCTGCTCTTCCTTATTGACCCTCTGGGGTACGTATTATTGCAAGTTTGATAAGCCCCCTTTTTTGTGCTTAAGAACTGGACCGAATTACTTCCCCTCTTTTGCATCATTATCGGCTGTCGGAGTGCCATGTGCTTTTTGCCCACATTTGTTCAATGGCTTTGGATTCATTATACAAGGCATAATTTCGGTCAACTTGATCTAATATCCATTGATATTCTAACTCAATTTTTAAATCTAGTCCATAAAGACAATACCTGTCATAATTGCCATCGGGTGGTCTCCATACTCCCATCAGATCATGAGGGGTGGGTCCCCCTACCCAACCTGTCGTATTTGTAAACCATGGGATGTTAAATTTGGGAATACCTAGAAAAGGAAATTGACCTGATTTTGGTAATTCTATGCATACCCAACGATCTGACAAATTATTTCCTTGAGCCATCCCGTGAAGAAGGCCTACAAAGAAATTCTGATTCCATGCTACCACAACGGCATAGACGTTGACCAAAATTATCGTGAAAAATACAATTTTCCTGGCTGAATTTGTGTAACCTTCCATGGAGATCTATGGGCCTTCTTCACTCTGGTATGATGGATCCAGGCGCTCTGCTCCTTGATCTTAATTGCCGTAAAGGAGATGAGGAATACTTGGAACGGTCCTTCCCATTGCGGTTCCAGGGTCTTTTCTGCAAGAGACTTAACATACACATAATCCCCAGGCTGTATATTATGCACAGGTCCATCTAACCCTCTACTTTGGGTTCCAAACACATGTTTTCCAATTTTATTGAGCTGTTTACCCAATGCCACCAGATATGAAGTTATAGTCTCATCCCCTGCCTGCGTGGATATGCCCTTTTGTATGCTATAGGGTCGTCTGTACAGAATTTTAAAAGGACTTAACCCCTCTCTTGCCCTTGGCTTAGTTCGTATGCGCAGAAGGGCCACAGGGAGAGACTGAGGCCAAGCCAAATTAATCTCCTGTCCAAGTTTCACAATCTGCTGTTTTCTACTTGGCCACTTGACTAGGGATGATACAGGGTATGAAGCTGCCAATCTATACCTAAATGGCGGCTGATTTGTTGCACTACCTTTGAAATGAAATGTGGCCCTCTGTCAGAGGATATTGTTGCTGGAACCCCAAAGCGTGGTATTATTTCTTGTATTAATATTCTGGTCACCTCCCGAGCTTTGGCGGTTCTGGTAGGGAACGCTTCCGGCCAGCCTGAAAAGTTGTCTGTTAATACCAATAGGTATCGATACCCCCCTTTTCTTGGAAGTTCTGAAAAATCAATCTGCCATTGTTGCCCGGGCCCATTGCCTTTCCCAATTCGGCTCATTTCCAATCTGAGGGTATTTTTAGGATTAGTCTGGAGGCAAAGATCACACTGTTGAGTCACTTGTCTTACTGTAGTATATAAATTTCTAGCTCTAATATCTTTAAGTGTTTTTTTATAGGGCCTCTGCTCCCCAATGTCCTTTCTTATGTTCCTCCCTTACTAGGGACCATATTAAAGAAGAGGGAATGACTATCTTTCCTTGTGGGGTGAGGGCCCAACCTTCCTCATTGTATGATCCTTCCAGATCTATGATAAGTTTTTGATCTTCTTTAGTATAATCAATTCCTCTAGGGAAATTTGCCCATCAGGGATTAAAGCTCCTTCTACTTTTACCTCTCCTTTGGCTGCTCGTTTTGCCTCTCTGTCCGCCAGCTCATTTCCCTTCTCCAAATCCGAGTTCACCTTTTGGTGTGCCTTGATGTGCATGATTGCTACTTTTTTAGGAAGCTGGACTGCTTCCAACAGTCTCAGAATTTCCTCTGCATGTCTGATGTTTTTACCCTGTGAGTTCAATAGTCCTCTCTCTTTCCAAATTGCTCCATGCGCGTGTACGACTCCAAAGGCGTATTTTGAGTCCGTATAGATATTTACAGCCTTGTCTTGGGCCAACTCCAAAGCGCGGGTCAGGGCAATTATTTCTGCCTTTTGCGCAGAGGTATTCATGGGCAAATGCCCTGATTCTATTATTTCTTGGCTGGTAGTAATGGCATACCCAGCATGTCTTTTACCACTTAGGACATAGCTGCTTCCATCCGTGAACCAGTTCTCTGTGTTCTCCATAGGGCTGTCTCTCAAGTCCGTGCGGCTCGAATACGTCGCTTCAATGGTCTCTAGACAGTCATGTTGTACTGGTTCTCCTGTGTTCCCACTGAGGAAAGAGGCTGGATTGACAATGTTAGTAACCACAATCTCTACATCATCTTGTTCTACCATTGCAGCTGATATTTCAAGAATCTTTGCGGGGAAAGCCAATGTCCACCTTTCGCCTCCAGCACTGCAGACACTGTATGGGATACTAACATAGTCATTTTCTGGCCCAAGGTGAATTTTCGGGCTTCCTGGATGTTTAATACCACAGCCGCGACTGCTCGCAAGCATCCAGGCCAACCCTTGGCAGTTGTATCCAATTGTTTGGAAAAGTAGGCAACTGCTCGACGATATGGGCCCAGGTCTTGTGCTAATATCCCCAGGGCAATCCCCTGCTTCTCGTGAGAGAAAAGGAAAAATGGCTTACTTACATCTGGGAGTCCCAAGGCCGGAGCCGACATCAGAGCCTTTTTCAGTAGCTCAAAGGCCTGTATAGTTTCTTTATTCCATTGAAGGTGTTTTTGTTCAGTGGTCGTCAATGCATATAAGGGTTTGACAAGCAGTCCATAATTATAAATCCATAGTCGGCACCACCCAGTCATTCCCAGGAAAGTCCGTAACTCTTTCACTGTTTGTGGCCTCGGGGTCTGACATATTGCTTCTTTTTGAGCTTGTCCTAAAGTTCTTTTTCCAGCACTAATTTCATAACCCAGATAAATCACTTCACGCTGCATTACTTGGGCCTTTTTCTTAGACACTCGGTATCCCTGAAGCCCCAAAAAATTTAGCAGGCTTGCCGTCCAAGTCATGCAAGCATCTTTTGTCTTGGTGGCAATCAAGATATCATCCACGTATTGTAACAGTTTCCCTTCCTCAGGCGGGGTTGGGGCTTCCCACGACTCGAGGTCTTTTGCGAGTTGATTGCCAAATATAGTAGGGCTGTTTTTAAACCCCTGTGGTAACACCATCCAAGTCAGCTGGGTTTTACGTCCGCTTTTAGGATTTTCCCATTTGAATGCAAATATTTTCTGGCTGGCTTCGTGGAGAGGGAGGCAAAAGAAAGCATCCTTGAGGTCTAAAACAGTAAACCAGGTTAGTTCAGGTGTCAATACAGTCAGTAAAGTGTATGGATTTGACACCACTGGGTAGAGGTCTTCAGTTATCTTATTCACTGCCCGCAGGTCCTGAACCACCCGATATGACCCATCAGGTTTACGGACAGGTAATATGAGAGTATTAAAATTAGACTCACATTCTTTCAGTAATCCTAGTTGTAGGAACTTCTCTATAACTGGCTGAATCCCTTCCTGATCCTCTCTCTTCAGAGGATATTGTTTGATTCTTACCGGCTGTTGTCCTTCTTTAAGTCTGACCTCAACAGGTGGGGCATTCTTTGCTTTCCCGGGCACATCAGTGGCCCATACTCCAGGATATACCTGGTCAATAATTTCTTCGCTGATTCTTCCTTCTGTGGGAACACTAGTTAGGGATAAGCTCGTTATTTGTATAAACTCTTGGTCATTTACCTCCAGAGTAATCTCTCCTTCTTTGAATTTAATTATTGCACCCAATTGTTTTAATAAATCTCTCCCCAGAAGTGCCTTCGGGGAGTTAGGCATATATAAAAATTTGTGTATGCCCCATTGATTTCCTAATTTATACCTTAGAGGTTTGCAAAAATATGCCTTTTCACTTTGGCCAGTCGCCCCCTTTACCATGATATAATTGTCTTCTAAGGGCATTAGGTCTTGGTTTAAAACTGAGTATGTCGCTCCAGCGTCCACTAAATATTCTACCTTCTTTTGTTCTTTCCCTAGCTTTATTGTAACCAGCGGGTCCGCTAGGGTAGATTCCTCAGGTCCCCGTCAGTCCTCTTTCATATGGGCCACTGCCCTTCCTTTCTGATTACTTCGTCCCCTTTCCTTAACTTTCCATTTTTCCAGACACTCATTTTTTCCAGTGCCCAAACCGTTTGCATATTGCACATTGATTTTTCTTAATTGAGGCAGTCCTCGCCTAGGTTTCCTTTCTTCTTCTTCTCTAACAAGTGCCAGTACCCTTCTCTGTCCTCGCTTATAATCCTCTTTATTTCTGAACACTCTCCACTCTTCATCCAGTAATACTTCCAGGTTTCTACTTTCTGTGGAACGCAGCTTCTGAAGCTTGCGTCTAATGTCCCCTGTAGATTGTCCTAAAAACAGAGAAACTAATTGTTGTATTCCTACCTCTGACCCTGGATCCAATGGTGTGTTGCGACGCATTACGTCCCTCAGTCGATCCAGGAATTCTGATGGTGACTCAGAAGGACCTTGTTTAATTTCATATAATATTGACCAATTTATTGTTTTGGGAATAGCCCTCTCCATTCCTTTTTCAATCCACTCCTGGTATGCCTGCAATCTTTCCATATGTGCAGACCTGTTTGCCTCCCATTTTGGATCTTGGAGGGGGAGATATTCTTTAACGTCTCCTCCTGTAGTTTTATAATAATCCTCTGCCAAATTCCCTGCAGTTTTTAAAACTAGTTGCTTTTCCGTCTCAGTCAAATGATCTAACAAGAGCTGTATATCATTCCAATCGGGATTATGTTGTTTTACAATAAACCGAAAGTATCTGGTCACGCTTGTCGGATCGTTACGGTAATCCCTGGCAACCTTTTTCCATGCCTCTAAATCGGTAGTAGAGAAAGGTACCTTAATTAACATTGTCCCTGTGTTAGGTCCTACTGCCTCTCGGAGAGGTGCCTGCAAGACCGTTGGAGCAGACTTTTTCCTGGTGTGGGAGGATACTGGACTACCCAGGGGAGTGGAGGGTCCATCCGAGTCCTCATCCTGTTCCTGTGGTCGAGGAGGAGGCTTAAACAAATTGGTTAGATCCTGCTCTGGTGCCTGATGAATCTTATCTGCTCTAGTGCATCTTTGCCCAATACTGCACGCTGAACAACACCGTTTCAGTTTGCCTTTAAATTCCTTTTTATTGTCTTGTTCAAGGGCGAGTACCAAAGGGTCCTGTGGAGGTACAATCCCGCAGTCCCTTTGCCACTCTGGATGATTTCGGAGAGTGAAAAACATGTCTGCATATGATACCTCATCCCACTTCCCTTCTCTCCTCAAAAACAACATTAGTTGTAAAAGGGTGTTATAATCGAGAGTCCCATTAAACGGCCACTTGGCTTCATTCTCTAATTTATATAGTGGCCACTATTGATTGCAATATTTAACAAGATTTCTTTTGCTTTCTGTGTTTCCTGTCCCAGCAATATCTTTCCAGTGGGTCAATATGCATCCCAGAGGGCTGCTCTTTATAACTCCCCCTTGTGTGTTTCCCATTTTTTAAAATTATTTTCTTTTTATTTTCCACTTAAAGCGTTTCTTACACTGTATTTTAACTCTGTCCCAGTTCTTTTCCCATATGTCCCAAAGCTCTGGAATTAAGCTACTCTTACCACATACAAATTTTATTATTGTTGACTCCTGTCTAGCCCTTTCCCAATTATAAAGATTTGGAAGTGCCATTTCGGGTAAGCATTTAGGGCATTCAGGCCTTCACCTATCAGATGCACAATACCACCTTTGTTTACAGAGCTTACACTCCAGCAATACCCAGGCTTGATGGTAACCCCCTCTATTATAAAAGTTATAAGGTATTAATCCACAAACAAAACAAGGAATTCTGTCTTCAATCGGGGGAAGAGCGATTTCAGAGGGTTGTTCCCAATCTAATGCTACAGGTCTCGCTAGAGGGGTTACATATAATCCCTCCAATCGATATAGACCGTTTTCCCTTCTTATCCACTCACTCTCATCATTCAAATAATCACTGGGTTCCAGCCCAAACCACCGGAGGAGAGACTCACTATTCCTTCTCCTCCTACTCATTCATTCATTCCTGCATGCTTCAGAGGCATTCAACACAAAGATCAGATTACAAGAAAAACCTCGGACTTGTATATAGAGACACCAAAAATTAATCACAGGCTCAAATAACACTTTTTACAATCTGACATACACTTCATTCGCTTTGTTCGTCTCCTTGCGGAGAACACGGAACCGCGGATCAGAACTCCACACTCGCTTTGCAGCTGTGCTGCGTCTCATACACACACACAGGTACTCATTCACTCGTCTAAAAGCTAGCTTAATATAATGTTGTTTATAACTGATCTGAGTTGTTTACTCTTGGATCCACAATTTGCTGATGTTATATCTCGGTACCGGGCACACCATACAAACGTTTTTAGGTGGTAATACGGTTTCCTAAACATACATAAACTTCCTAGGCATTTCACAAATTAAATACACAGTTACTACATGCCAGTTGGTATCCTTCCAACAGCTGTTAATGTTTTACCAAAACCACTCAAGAGGTTCCGCTTACCCTTCTCCTGCTTCTTACACAGTCATTAGCAGGTCCATCCTGGCTCCCAAAACTGGGATGCAGCGGTGACCTCGGATTCACTCAATCTACTCCCAAGATCGCTAGCGGCTGCTCTATTGGTCAGCGAATCCCCTTTACCAACATACAGGGTACCCTCCTCCCATACGGGGACTACGCTGTACGCCAGACGTCTCTGCGCGATTTATCAGCAGCCCCAGCCAAGCGTACGACTTATTGGCTTCCCTCGTTAAACATACCGTTTGTCCGCAGCTGTAGATGGTCGTTGTTTGCCCCCGCAGTGAGTGGCTGGGAGCGGAGTTCCTCCGAGAAAGGACTCAGGGCGCGCCTAGGATGTCCGCTCCTCAGTCTGTCCTGCAGCCGAGCAAAGCACGTCCCATCTGGGGTGCCAAAATGACTTGCGGAAACACGACTCCACAACCTATAAGGTTATAAAGTTGGTATGTTTATTCAGCGCTGAGACGCACGGGGGATCCCTCCACCACAAACGTGCGCCCCTCTCGTGGCACCTTGTCTTGGCTTTATGCTACAAAGCATCACATATTCATAAGACGCCTATACATATGCATGACCTACCCTGCTTCATATTATAATGAGCCTGAAAGTCTTTTTCATATGTTCCGCCCCGGTCTCCTCCTAGTTGCGTCTGCGCAGTGTGTCCCGGTGGTCATGGGCTGGGGTCGCAGAGATGAAGTAGCTCCTCTTCCTCACTGTTGAACTTTTTACCTCCGTTCCTTGCGCAGTCTCTGTAGCCTCCTGGACTCGGGCCGGACCATAGGGTTGGTTTTGACCAGTGTTTAGGGCTGTCTTCCTATTCCATCAGGAAGCGTTCCCTCACAGCTTCCATTAATCAAGGTTTCCATATTGTTCTGCTCTCTGGCCCATCGACTATGATCTATTATCCTATTCAATCTTAGTTATCTTTTAACTAATGGTCCTCTAGCCCCTAGCCTGATCTCTAAGTCTTCCATCTTTATCTCTAAACTAAGTTATACCTTCATTTCTTGAGTGCCTAATTTCTATATCCTATTTTAATTTCCTGGCTCCTCATCTCAGTTCTGTCTGTGGCATTCCTGCTTCCATCCAGTTTAACCCCTTCTGCATTTAGGCCTTCTTGCCCTCCATGTCAGATCATTCCTTGGTCACACATTACCACTGCTGAGCAGTTACAATTTGAATTTCCCCTTCAGTATCAACCACACTTTAAAATTCTATTTAATCCATTTGCTTTCATTAAAATTCAAATTGATGAGTGAATAAGGGTCACCAAATAATCAGTCTAAAGTGAAGATATTGCTTCAATTATGCCTCTGTCTTTTAACAAGGAAATCGGGACTATGATCATTGCTTACAGTAGTATAGAGCAGTGGTGTGACTGTAGCTTGTATTTAATAGGCTGTTTCTAACTATTTTGCATCCTTCTGACCACAAGAAAACATTGGTAGTCAATTAGAAGATATAAATGGAAAAGAGTAAACTTTATTTCTTAGAAATAAGAAAATAAGAAAATTTTCTAAGAAATAAATTTCTAAATTTTCTTAGAAATAAGGCAGTGAATCCGAGCATGTCACATAGAATCATGAATAACATTTGTTCTATACCGTTTATGTTCCAGTGGGAAGAATGGGAGATGAATAATTTCCCAATTAGTTTTCATTACCTAACAAAAAATATTGCATTCTTTTAACATGCTTTGCATAAAGTTAGTTGGCTTCTTTGTTAAGGAAGTTTTTATATGCACGTGTGTATGTAGTGTTTGTGTGTATGTGCATGCACATGCATTGTGACAGTTCAACAAAATCATAATTAATGTCTCAAACATCCGAAAAAGAACTTTGGTAAAGGAGACCATCTCTATGGAATGGGCTGCCCAGGGAGGTGGTGGAGTCCCCATCCCTGGAGGTGTTTAAGAGTCGGGTCGACATAGCGCTGAGGGATATGGTGTAGTTGGGATCTGCCAATGCTAGGTTAAAGGTTGGACTAGATGATCTTCAAGGTCCTTTCCAACCTAGATGATTCTGTGATTCTGTGAAATGCCGGGGTTACGCAAACAATGACAGGATGTGGCGAGAGGAGGGGTTCCCGTGGAGGTGGGATCACACTTTCCTGAGGCTGAACTTCCCTATCTTGAGCGACTCCGTAAAGAGCCAAGAGAGAAGCTGTTTTCACGACGCATGCACCAAGAAGAAAGGTCAGACAATGGTCATACCTTCAGGAAGGGGGAAGTAACTCCCCAACGGCCCCCAAGCCTGCTGACCCATTTCCAGAAGAATCTGAAGGTACAAACTGCGCATGCACCAAAGTAAAGAGACTTCTAGAAGCATAGACTGCCCATGATGCCTAATTAGCCTAATGAGTCTAAGTGCCTGCCCAGAGGAGGGGCAAGGAATTATAAAAGGACACAAGTCAAAGCCCCGGGAGGTGTCACCTCTCTAGAACTGGACCCCTAGGCTGGCTGGACCAACGCTGGAACCAGGACTGGTGAAATCTTTCTTTTTTGTCTTCCTCCCTGCCTCTCTCTTTTTCTCTCTTTCTCTCCTTTTTTTCTCATTCTGTATCCCTGCGTATAAGGCAAGGCTTATTGGGGCATGTTATAAGATCTGCTGCTAGTTGGTGTATGTTGTAAGATTTGCAGTTTGTCGGTGTATGTTATGAGGTTTACCGCTTGCAAGGCTTACTGACAAAGTTTCATGCCAATATCTGTTGAGAGCAAATAAAAATAGAGTTTTGTGAATTGAAGAATCCCTGGTGTTGTTTCGCCTTAATCCTGACCTGGAAATCGGCGAATCTGAGTCGTTGTCCCAAGAAACTGGGATGTGACAATACATGCATATGAATACTTTGCAGTATGTTTGTGTACATTTGTCATTCACTATTACATATATTAGACTGTAAAAAATAATTTGTTTTCTAGTAGAGAATCATCTTATTGATGTAGAATTTGATGTTTATAGATATTGCATATTGCACTCATTATTTAATGTTTATCCTGCTTTCATGAACCACTAAAATACAAAGAATAAATATATGCAGACTGGACACTTGTCTGGGAGCCTGGTAGTTCCTTCTGTTGGTGCTCCCCCACCAGACAGAAGCAAATTTTCTGTTTTGTCTGTTGCTGTCTGAATTTATCTTTTAAAGTAAATTGAGACTCTATTGTCTCAAACTTTCATAATATCTGAATTTTTGGTTTTGTGTATTAAAAAAGGATAGCTGTCACCTCTCTCATAAGAATAATTTTTAACTTCCTTCACTTGTTTTTTTTATTCCTTAATCTCTCTTTAGCTTTAGACAAACAGGAGCAATACTGACTGAAAAAAATCATGTTAATCTGATTTAAATTATTATGGAAGAGAAGTAATCTAATATAATCATTAAAAGATTTATTAGAAAAACTGGATAGGATAGCAATTTATCAAAAGAGCTTACGTTCTAGCTGTGTGAATACCCACAATAATTTCATGTCTGCGCTTGAGAGCCAGAAATGTAGAGACAGAAAATATGACATGGGACTAGAAAAAGCTTGTCATACTTTGTAAAGTGAATACCAATAAAAATCAAAGAACATAATTAGAAATTGCTACTTATTTTTATAATGCTGTTCTTTATTTTATATTATTTTTCAGTTTGATAAGTCTGACAGTTTGTGTTCTTCTAACACTGTGATATTTTAAAACCTTCCAAAATTTGTTTGCTTTTTAGAGTTTTTTTAAAATATCTTGTAATTTGTACTGTAATTTGAGATTTTAAAATATAACTGTAGCCTAAATTTCTCTGTGGTATTGGGGGCCTATTCAATTCACCTCACTCATGCTAAACACCTTTGATTTGAATAGAGGAACCCTGGGTTAGAATTTAAAATGGGTTTTATCAAAATGGAATATGGCATAACAAAAGAATGTGCACAGATCATGTCTCTGTTTCACATATGTTTTTATATGAATGTATTCTGATTTAATTGAATCTGATGAAGCACCTTTTTAACTTTGCAATATTATTCTATCTTCAATGATAAATTAACCAAATTGCTGATCCATGCAGTTTAAATGCAAAATACTGAAGTGAGCCTGAACATAGAGAGTCTGCTTGTTCTCTTGACAATAAGTAGTTGTGTTTAATGGAATGAACTACAGTTAAAATTACTTCTTTCACAGGTCACGTTCAGTTTAAAACTGTTGACAGACGGAAACAATTAAATATCATCTATCATCTTCTTGAGAGATACAGGGAGAAAAACTAACCCAAAACAATTTATCATAAGCATGCTGCAAGAGGATTGTAAATCTGCAGGCATTCAGACTGATATTTGCAATAGATGGTTGTCGTGGTTTGAACTCGGCCAGTAGCTAATCACCATGTGGCCAGTCGCTTACTTCCCCCCTCCCCGGTGAAATAGGGGAGGGACAAAAAAAAAGACATTCGTATGCTGAATAAACAAAAAATAATTTAGTAATAGTAACAAAACAACAGTAACAATAGTAAGTCCAAACGGGTAATATACAGTAGTTGCTCACCAACTGGCAACCAGTACGCAGCCCGCCCCCAGCAGTGATCCCGACTGCACCAGAAATCCCGCTGCTGACCGACTGGGAAACCAAAACCAAAACCGGAAACTGAGAGAGCACGTCCCTTTATATACTGAGCATGATGTCACATGATATGGAATACTTGGATGATCAATCCCGGCCTGGCCCTCTATCTGTGCTCCCTCTCAGCCCAAGGAAAGTTAATTCTATCCTGGCTGAAACCAGGACAATGGTATTGTACAGAATTTATGCACTGAATAATTTGTAGTGCATATTCTCAGTGCTCCTTTCCAGGCTGACTATATTGGGATGAGAAATTTGATGTATCCATTTGATATTGTCATGTCTCATAGCTGCAGTGTTTTTTAAATTAGAAACTGCAAGATCACATCGTTCTTCCAACACACAAATTGTAGCCTTAAATCAGTAATATGATCTAATTAGGAATGGTTTTTAATTTCCTGTATTATTAAATTGAGTTATCTGTCTCTTGTAAAATAAATAATTAAAATATTTATCCACTGTACTATATAATCAGAACATGCTGTGTGAATGTGGTTACTGCATTTTAATAAGGGAACCAGGGAACTGTACAAGAATTTTATCAGTCTGATTATTTTTCCCTGTTTAAAATGGTTTTCAACTGCATTTAGGGAGTAAGACAGAAATGGAGGCTACTGCTTGTATACCTGTTTATCACATAGAGATAAGTGTACCAAAAACTTACAAACAAGTTTGAGATGGTATTCAAAGAAAACACAGTTTAGCACAAGAAATGCTGAACCTCAAATTTAGTAGTGACATTTTAATGACAGGAAATCTGAAAAATTATTTGCCATCAATTGTGAAGGCAATACCAAGTCTTGGTGGTTTTTCACATTCTCTGTGTTAAGAGCTTTCAGAATGACAGTGTAAACTGTGTTAGAAAACTCAAAAAAAGTAAAACTGATTAAAATGTTCATGCTTGAATGGTGCTGATGGAAGAGTTCATTTGGACTTTACCTACTGCAGCTCAAGCTGATGTTGCAGTTAGCTTGCTTTTTGAACCTGCCCCTCCGCGATTCAGCGGCACTCAGATCGCAGGGCTAATGCTGCAGGAGGTTAAAACCTTCTCGGGGACATCAGCACAAACACCAATGAGGTGGATACAAAATGTCCGTTTATTAAACTGCGTATCTTGCATATATACGCTCGCCAAGCACCTCCTTCGTGGGTGTGCCCTTGACATTACAAGCCTATCCATCACCTTATCTCGTAACAAGGGAGGGCTACACTACACATTCTAATAATTCCCCTAATGAGCCAATCCCAACTAAGCTAACTCGTAATCTAAGCCCACATGTCAAGCCACCCAAACCATTCTGGTTTTACAAAGGTGGCTGTGATGAAAACATAACAAGATTCTGCCCCTGTATCCAGAGGAAAACAGACGTCTTCGCGGTGATGTGCTCGTGCCCACTGTCTCTAATATCCTGCGTGAGTTGGAGATACGCAACCAAGGAGGGTGATCCATCACCAACACTTTTCACAGTTCAGTGTTGCAGCTGTCTGCTGTTTTCGCCTGCCACCTTGGCACAACTCAGCAGTTTATTATCTATCTTCCAAGGTCTGTTCTTCCTAGCTACTGCTCAGAGGCTGCGTAAAGTTGCACCTGCAAGACTTATTTCAAGACTTCATCAATTAAGGGTTAGGCAAACTTCCAAAAACACAGCATACTTAAAATAGTTTCACAGAACGCTAGAAACAATACAGCAGTTACAGTTATTAGGTAAAAAGGAGTAGGCTAATTTCAGTACCCATAACTAAGGGATATGACTAGATACTACAAAAATAAACAGTAAGGAAAATACAGAATAGCACACTTACTTAATGGGGTACTAACATTCAGATCCGCAATTGCTGGGGAACCCTGGATGCAGCGAGAATTTAGAGTACCCTTCCTCACAAACTGGAAATCCTACGCGATGCGTCCATCCGTAGGTGAGGCATCCAACATCGCTGCAAGCAGGTCCAGCCTCCAAATCAACAGGCCAAAATAACTGGCAATTTTCTTTGAGGGGAAACATCTGATTTCATCCTCCTGTTGGGTTCCACCCAGAGCCTGGCCACCACTCAGGGGGGGAAACCAAGGGAGTTTCTAATAAGGGTAAACACTTGAATTCTTAATTCTTAATATTGCTAAACAAAGAAAGTTGAATACACACATTCTTATAGCATTTCATCCTACATTTTGTCTAAGCTACATCTTTCACTAGTGACTAGTAAGCCTATATATTTCATCAAGGAGTTGCAATTACTGTTAGCATTTTCTCTTAAAAGAGTTGGCAACTGTAGTGTGATTAAGGACAGAGATATTTTGTCCTACTGCAGTTGCAAGCATTACCCATACATTCTGCTTAAATGATCAGCTGAAGAGACCGCAAACTGTCGGCACAGGGGCACCCACAGCACCCACAGCTGGCTCCTGAGTGTCCACCAAAAGCTGCCTCTCATGCCTCAGGTGTGGTTGCACACAGCTTGCCGGTAACCACCAAGGACTGTGACCTGTGATAACACAAGCATAGCCTCTTCCCCAGGTTATTAAAGGATATGGTTCTTCCCAGTTACCACTTTCCAGTTCTTTAAGCTTTAATTTCCTCATGTTTATAGTTTAACGCGGCCCCGGCGGGGTGGGCTGAAGGGCCGGGCCGGGCCGCCGCCGCGCCCTTCCGCCGTGCCGCCCGGCCCCTCGCCGTCAGCTAGCCCCTGACTCCGGGCCGGGCTGGGCCGCCTCCATCTCTGCCCCCCAACGCTGCATGTCCGCCTTCCATTTTTCTGCTAATTCTCCTCTATGCACCTCGGTTTCCCCCCCCCCGTGTTCCCCCCCCAGGGTACACAGGAGAAGGCGCAGGGGACGCAGACGGGATCGCGTCTCTTTTTCCCTGCTCTCCACCCCCGTCTTCCCCTAGCTGTTTGTTTTCTACGAACCACGCCTCTGGATTTCCCGTTGTATCCTCCCCCTCCCCTTCTTTGGAGCTCACTGAGTGCTCCTCCGGGGTAGCTTTCATCATCGCATTTGCCTGCCCCCAAGCCATGGGGCTCTGGCCTTCCTAATTTCGCCTGTTCTGCTAATTCCGCCTCTATTTGTGGCCAGAGCTCTGGCTTTATGCAGTCTGTTAGCTCCGCTAAAACGCTGAGCCTTATCAATCCCCAAAGCATTGCTTTTAATGTCCCCGACTTCATAGAAGTCTTATATTGTTTACCCCTTAACTGTGGCATCTATGGCGCGCTGTGGAGTCTCCCGTCCTGCGCGGAGCTCCTTCACCTCCTGCTGTGTACCGCCGACTGCCACAGCTTATCTCTTCCCGGAATCATGTCATAAATCATGTCGTAAATCACGTCGGGGTCACCATTTGTCGCAGTTATCCTGCCTCTTTCAACCTGCCCCTCGGCGATTCAGCGGCGCTCAGATCGCAGGGCTAATGCTGCAGGAGGTTAAAACCTTCTCGGGGACATCAGCACAAACACCAATGTGGTGGATACAAAATGTCCGTTTATTAAACTGCGTATCTTGCATATATACGCTCGCCACGTACCTCCTTCGTGGGTGTGCCCTTGACATTACAAGCCTATCCATCACCTTATCTCGTAACAAGGGAGGGCTACAGCTATTCCTTCTGTACATCGCAAGATCTTCCGAACGCCACTCCCTACAAGCTGAAATATTAAATTCAGTGGATTTAAATCTCTCTCCCTTCAGCTCAGGAAAAAAAAAATATTTTGACATGTTTTAAACTCATAATTAACTGGTTTAGAAGAGACTGTTTCAGATGGAATGGACCTAAAATGATCATCTAGTCCAACTGCCTGACCAATTCAGGGCTGATCAAAAGTTAAAGCATGTTATTAAGGGCATTGTCAAACATTTTTAAACACTGACAGGCTTGGGGTATCAACCACCTCTCTAGGAAGCTTGTTCCAGTGTTTGACCACCTTCTCAGTAAAGAAATGTTTACTAATATCTAGTCTGAACCTCCTCTGATGCAGCTTTGAATCATTCCCACATATCCTATTACTGGATCCCAGGGAGAAGAGCTCAGCACCTCCCTCTCTGTTTCCCCTCCTCAGGAAACTGTAAAGAGCAATGAGGTTTCCCCTCAGCCTCCTTTTCTCCAAACTAGACAAACCCAGAGTCCTCAGCTGCTCCTCATAGGACACGCCCTCCAGCATCTTCACCAGCTGCTTTGCCCTCCTCTGGATGCATTCAAGGACCTTCACATCCTTCTTAAATGGTGGGGCCCAGAACTGCCCACAGTACTTAAGGTGAGGCCACACCAACGCTCCATACAGCAGGATGATTACCTCTTTTGACCAGCTGGTTATGCTGTGCTTGCTGCACCCCAGGATGCAGTTTGCCCTCTTGGCTGCCAGGGCACACTGCTGACTCCTATTGAGCCTGCTGTCAACCTGCACCTCTAGAGCCCTTTCTGCAGGGCTGCTCTCCAGCCACTCCTCTCCCAGTTTATACTTGTGCCCAGCGTTACTCCATCCCAGGTGCAGAATCCGGCATTTGTTCTTGTTAAAATTCATGCCATTAATGATTGCCAAATGCTCCAATCTAGATCCCTCTGCAAGGCATCTTGTCCCTCAAGAGACTCAGCAGCACCTGCCAGTTTAGTACCATCAGCAAACTTGCTAATGGTGCATTCAACTCCTGCATCCAGACCATTGATAAAAATATTGAACAAAACTGGCCCTAGAATTCAGCCCTGAGGAACATCACAGGTGACCGGTGGCCAGCCAGATGTAACCCCATTCACTACAGCCCTTTGAGTCCCGCTGTTCAACCAGTTCTTCACGCAGCGCACCATGAACCTGCTCATCCCACAGTTGGACAACTTGTCCAGAAGGATACTGTGAGGGACAGTATCAAAAACCTTACTAAAATCCAGAAGTACTACATCCACCGCCTTCATCCCCTAGGCGGGTGACCTTATCATAGAAGGATCTCAAATGAGTTAGACAGGACTTTCCCTGTTGTGAACCCATGTTGACTGTGCCTGATAATTGCATTACTCTTTAAATGCCTTTCAGTAGCACCCAGTATAATCTTTTCTATAATTTTTCCAGAAACTGAGGTTAGACTAACAGGTCTGTAGTTCCCTGGGTCTTCCCTAATGCCCTTTTTGTAAGCACTATTTTTGGAACAGCACTATTAAATCTAATTCCTTATATTACTAAGGAAAAAATTAAAATTATTTTGCCTTTACCATTCTATACATTTGAGTAAAAAAAAAAAGTCTTTGGTTTAGATTTTAAGCAAATTGCAGTTACTGGAAGAATGAACTCCTTCTGTATTGTGACATATAACTATCAAGCTATAAAGTTCCTTCTTAAATACAGTGCTTGTCAAAATTTCTATTCTTTCTTTGAGGCACTTGTTTGCTCCATCTCGGATGGTCTGTAATTTTTTTTGTTGTTTTTAAGTGAGTAGTCCATTTCCACAGATATGGAGAACAATGCCACTTTAAAAAAAAAAAAGTCATATTTTGTACATTTGCAGATGTGCAAACCTTAAAGTGGTGTGGTGCTCATAAGTGCACACAAGTTCTAATAAAATCTTAGCACCAATTCATGCTATTATTCCTGTGGCACCAGTGGTCCAGATCTCCTGATGCTAAATGCAGCATTTTCTTGCATTAGTGTTTAACATGTAGAAGAATTTGTGACTCTTCATGCAAAGTGGATTCTTCCTGCCTCTCATATGTACTTACACTTTGAGGAAGAGAGAGAGGTTTTTCATTGAACTGCAGCAGTTAAGGGGGACAAATTTGTAGCTGATATTGCTGGTTATAACTTGACAAGAAAGCTGAGAATTGGCCCTGAAGCTTTAAAAGGAGAGCGGATGATCTTTCCCTTCTGATGCTGAGTGCCTAGACAGACTGTTTACTATAGGGAGGTGCAGGAAAAGTTTTTCCTGTGTAAAGCATTTTTACCTATTTGTTTTTAACCCTTGTTCCTATAGACTATCTAGAAGAGTACTGAGAAAATTAAAACAGATTAATAGCAATCAGATGTTATCTTTTATTTAATATATGTTAATAAGTCTTTAAAGTTTTGCTTAAGTTTTTAATACTGAGATTATTTAAATTTTCCTAAACTTAGTACAAAAAAAATGCAGGATTTTGGGGTTTCTTTCTGATTCCTGAATTTACCCTTGCTTTTATATTTTTGCATCTTGGATGGTTCTTAAAAACATTGCAAACGAGTCGCATTTCATAGGATGTATTTCTTGCTAGCTGAAGTGCTAAGGCTTGGACAATAAGCCCAAGCCAGAGTTGACCTATAGATGAATCCTGTACATTTTATAACTGATAACCATTGTGCTAATTGGTATTATACTAAGTTATAGCAAACCACCTATTCTGATGTAAAAGGTGGGAATACTGAAGCCTGAGCAACAGGCCCTGAACTGAAACTGCTAACTCCATATGTAGTCATTAGTGAAATATGTATAGAAGATGTAGCTTAAACATCATAAAACATGTCTATGTTAAATGTATCCTTATATTTCTTTATGTGTGAGCAAGATAACAGGGCCACAGAGACAGTTGTCTGGCCTTGTGACCTTGCTCATAAATTAACTAGACCAGCAGGGAAACTCCCTTAGCTTCTCCCTTAAGCCCTGGCCAGGCTCTGGGGGAACCTAATGTGAGATGAAACCCAGATATTTCCGCTTAAAACAAAGGTGCCAGTTATTCTGGCTTGCTGATTTTTAGGTATATAAGGCTGGGCCCGCTCACAGCAACTTTGGAAGCCTCACCTACGAGTGGACGCACCGCGTAGGATTTCCCACTTGCCGGGACAGGGTCTCCAAATCCTCGCTGTAACCGGGGCTCCCCATGGACTGCAGATCTGGATGATGGTAAAGTATGCAAGTGGTGATGGATCTTTCTTAATCACTATTCTCTCTCTCAGGTAGTAATGATTTGATGCATTACCCTGTATTTTCCTATTTGTTTAAGTGCACTGTTCTGTCTTTTCTTACTGTATGTTTTCTGTATTATTCTGTTATATTATTTAGTTATTTCTAGTAAATACGCCTGCTCTTTTCACTCTGGTGTCTGAGTTTAATTGATATCCCTAATCAGCAAAACACTAGCTAACTGTTGCTGTTTTCATTTTTAAATAGTTCTGGGAAATTTTTCAGCATAATAAAACCTGGTTTATTGCCTTCGCAAGTTTTCACCTATTATGCATTGACCCTAAAAATGTGTGTTTGACTCTCAGCAAACAGCAGTAAAACAAGAATTGCATTGGTGATGCATTTTTTAAGCTCTTTGGAAAGCATCCTGTACCCATAGAGAAAGGGGTACATAATGCAGATTCTGTAGATCAGTAGGCAGATCTGTGTTGGTTGTACAGTACTGTGCAGTGAGTGTCCCTTATCTTGTATACTTTGATCAATGTCAGAATAGTTAGTGATGGGAAATCTCTGTTAATATTCTTAGGCCCTTCTCAAAGCCATTGCTTCAAGTCACTGGCAGATTCAGGCAGACATCTTGCATTGGTTTATAGCACATTCTCAAACAGGAACTGTAAATTCCTTATTTAAAATGAAAGTTGAGGCTCCAGAGCACAGGATATTTTGTCCATTCCTTTTCTTCCTCTATCCCTCTTCTTTCTCTCGCTTTCCTCACTTTCCTCTCTGGGTTAGTAAAGCACAGAGCTTGATGCAGCCTTCCTTGGGGTCAAGCACTCAAATTTAAGCCTTTCTCTGTGTTGCCAGTGTACTGGTAAAAATGACACAGTTACTGCTGCAGGCATCACAATCCTATTCAAATAAACCTGTCAAAACACAGAGTCAGCAGCTAGAGAAGAGGACAAGGGCAAACCTAGTTTTTCATTTGAGCATCACTAAACGTGCAGAGTGCCCAATTATTTCAGCTTTATTGAGCAAGCCTTGGACCCAAGCCTTGCTACATTAGATTTTTGCTAGTAATTTCCTCAAGTACCACTGAGGACACTTAAGACAGTGTCTCCAACTGTTTTCCTTTTCTGGATTATTCATTCATGTTTTCTCTTTCAGATTAGCTCTCACTGCATGCTGTGCAGTAGTGTT
Source organism: Bubo scandiacus (assembly GCA_017315185.1). Lineage (NCBI taxonomy): Eukaryota > Metazoa > Chordata > Aves > Strigiformes > Strigidae > Bubo > Bubo scandiacus. Next base: position 582,217 of record MU210525.1, on the reverse strand, counting down.
AGGAGAACTGTTAAACACTAATTTTCTCAATGTTCAGGGTTGGGTTTTCTTGCATTATATAACTGCTTTTATAGTTACTTATGTTTTGATTAGATGTGTTTAAAATGCTAGGATGTTTGTGTGAGTTTATATCTGGATCAATCAGATGTATTGATTGATCTGATCCATTACATTTGATGTACAGGATCAGTCAGACAACCCCCTGTTCCCTAAACAAATTCAATATCTGCATTTCATTTTTCACAGCAGCAACAACTCCAGGTCCAGGCTTACAGCCTCCAACCATCCCGCCCACTGGCAGCAGTGCTGGCCTTCTGGCACTGTCTAGTGCACTGGGAGGACAGACCCACCTCCCAGTTAAACATGAAAAGAAGATCCCTGAAAACAATCACCAAAGAGGTAGGCACTGCCAGATGAGTGCATGGATTTGTTAATTTTTCTTTCCTTCTTTCTCTTTTTTTTAAACTCTTTAAAAAAAAAAAATCCTAGATAATTGCTTCAGTATTTATTACCTAATTGTATTCAGAAAGTGTGTTCAAATGGTAGAAATACAGTTTTATAAATCTGGCTGTACAATATTAATAACTAACTGTACAGAAAAGTTAGCATCTGTGCCATTTATTATTTATCAGGCATCAGGATTCTTTCTTCCAAATATGATAAATGTATAATTGTAGGTAAATAACTATCTCTTTCTCTCTTACTCCACCTCCCTATCCCCTGCTGGTGCTACCACTGCTGCCTCCTCCCCTTCTTGTGTGTTGTGGCTGTTCTGCATGCAGAGATTTCATCAAGGTAGGACTCCCATTTCATAGGTGAAAGGACTGACTTAAAGAGCTGCACACTGCATTTATTGAAGTATGAACTGGAATTCTGGAAAATGTCACAAAGTGGATTGTGACATTCATGTCGAATAGCAGAGTCCTATGTGGATTATGTATCACATTTAGAGAATGGCTGATAACAGCATAACAAGGATTTCAGATGACCTATCATCCAGTGAGTTTAATAATCTCACCTTAGCTCCTAGCAGACTCTTCAGAATTGAGACTGTTCATGAATACGGGAATAGAAGGATGTTCTATGTCTCTCCATGAGCATATGAAACAAAAAGAATTAACCAGTAGTTTTAAATCTTTTGACACTTCAAAATTATAATTCTGATATAACCTAATGAAATACTCTTAATGCAGATACAGAAAGAATCAGTCACTCACAGGAAAGTAGTAGTCTCCTACCCACTATTGTTTTAGAAGCACTTAATTGAGTGGGAAAGAACTGTTATTCTGTAGTGCACAGAAGACGGCAATCACATTAAGGCTCTTATATTCCATTCCCAAAAGTTAATTTCCAAGCTCTGAATGACTCTGCAGTGTACATATGAGCACCAATAGTTTACTGAACCCTTACAACCAAGTTTTCAATGGCATTTTTTTATAAATACATAATTGATTCTTAGGGTTGGCTAAATGGCAGAAGAGGTGTTAATAATACGAGTCTTATGTGTGTTTGACAATATCACAAGGTACTTGACAGGAGGATGTTATTTGTGTGTCTGAGATTGAGTCAGGAGAAGCAGGCTGACTGGGTACAGACCTTACCCCCACCAGAGACCTGTCACTGTGGGGACTGTGGTGTGATAGGGTATTACTTTGCTTTTCTGGCAGCTCCAGGTGGGGATGTGTTCTGTACCCCAGCACATCTATTCTGCCACTGGCAACTTTGTCACATCCCAGCAGGTTGAAATTGAGCTGATTGTTGTCAGTTTTACTGTTACCATACATGGTTCTGCATAACAATCAGGAGACAACATGAACTGTCAGTTTTTACTGTGAGCAACAAATGCACTGAAGCTGTCTATCAGCAGACATAAGACAAGAGTGTGTCAGTTTTAATTTCAAATTATTTGTCACAGGGGCTAGAAACTGGGATTATTGTTTTATGCAGTTGTTAAGGGATGTTAAGATGAGGCTGCCTCCTTCTCCAGCCCAGGACTCCCTCCTGCCCAGCTGCTGGAGCCCAGCTTGGTGCACCCGGGGATCCAGGGTCTCTGCCCAGATTGAGGGATGTGGTTGTCACTTTCCTGATTGCAGGTTCAACCAGTAGTGGAGCTGAGCACGTATCTGAGAGAGAGAGGACACTGACACGGCTGACTACACAGACTGCTACAGACAAGATGCTGCCTTCAACAGTACCTACATATAGGACTCACATGAAACATAAGCATAGACAGCCAAGTTTTCTACCTCGACTTCAAGTGGTAGACATAGAAGTGAAGTGCCACATCCCACTCAGACAAGGGAGACAAGTAACTTAGATATGTAAATCCCCAATGGAGTGGACAACAGTGAGACAAGTCTCAAAGTCCAGACATTTATTAATTTCCCACAATGTACTAATTAGATACACAATAATTAGCTAAATATATAATTATGGCAAGCGATATAGTATGCCTTGCGTTACTTAATGGTAATAAAGGAAAAGAGGAAAAAGAAAAGAAAACAGATAGAGAGAATAGAGAAATAGAGATCACCAGTCCGTGTTCCTGCGTTGGCCTCATCTGAGTTCGTCAGGGATGCATCTGTCTTCTTCACGTCTTCTTTCTTTCCATATCTCACTCCTCGCCCCCCCTCAATTTATACACCCTTTCCTTGGGTCAGTCCCCTAGATCGACCTACATACTTACGTATCACATGTATAGGGAGGGGTAAGGTGTTTCATGGGATGATATAATTAGCATGATCTTGTTAATCTTCATTAGCATACTCAGGGGTGTCAACTTTAATATGCATTTCGTGGATAATGAGGCAAAGGACATTCACTTGACAGATGACCCTTGAAACTTTACAAGATGCACCAGAGCAGAATTGCCCTGTCTTCCCAGGGCTCCCTCCTCCAGCTGCATCCTGTGCTATCCGGGCAGCCTTATCAAGCTCCAAACTCCACACTATCCACCCCGTGACTACAGTTTCGTTACTTGCGAGTGTTTGAGACATTCCTTGGCTTGGAGGGCCTCCGCTCCCCCCCTATCCCTTATCTCTTTCTCAGGCTGTTTTTCTCAGTCTTTTTTTCTCGCAGGCCTGTTTCTCTCAGGCCCTGTTTTGGGGAGTTACAAGTCATCTCTCACATGAAGGCACACGCACAACACTCTCTAGATTAGCAAGCACACTCACATTTACATATTTGTGGATTCACAAGCACATGCACATTTTTCAGATCCCCGGAGTACTGGCAAGGACCCCCTGTCCATCTGGTACCACTGCCTGGATCCCAGGCCCTCTTACCTGCTTCGTGGATCTCGTACCCACCAGCTAGTCCATCTTGATGCTCGCTAGCAAGTACACGTGCTCTCATACACTCATCCCACAGGTATTCCACACTCACAAGTCACCCTAGGTATATTAGCACAGACTCTTTCCCACCTGATACCCCTGCCTGGACCCACAGCCTCCTACCTGCCAGCTAGTCCAGCTTGAAGTTTACTAGCAAATTACACATGCACACCTGGTTTGGGGAAGATACAGTCGAACCCTCCCCCAACAGCCTGCACCAGGCACGTGGGCTGTGACCCGTGGTCCTGCTCCAGCTGCCTGTTCTGAGCCCCTCACTCACCTCACTCCCTCCCAGTAGCTGTTTTTTGGGACACACACCATTCCCACCCTAGTGGTTGGTGGTTGAGACCCCACTCGTTCTACCTGCTGACACCACAGGCCAGGGGTGCCTACATCTCTCAGTCTGACTATGGTAGTTAGCACCCACTCCACTCACACCAGTTCCCCCAGTAGCTGGCACTCCAGGCACAACGTCTGTAGGAGCCTCCCTAGATCCAGAAAGCCATGGCCCCTCCAACTACTGATGATAGGACCCCCATTCGCTCCTGTAGCTGACACCACAGGCTGTGTCTGACTCCAGTAGCTGGCACCAAATTCATGCCATGCTAGTGACAAGAGGGGAGAGATGGGTGTTCCTGGGCTGGTGTCCTGCCTTGGCTGGCACCTAGAAGACAGCTTAGAACTGGTACGGACCAGCCAATCCAACTGTTTAATTAAAACAAAGCATCGCAAAGGCCCACAGTGGGTGTTGATGCAATGTGATTTCTGACCAGTGCTCTGAAGAACAAGCTCCCCAGGGAAGTGGTCATGGCCCCAAGCCTGTTGGTGTTCAAGAAGTGTTTGAACAATGCTCTTGTATATATGATTTAACTTTTAACTTGCCCTGTGTAGAATTAGGAGCTGGACTCAATGATCCTCATGGGTCCCTTCCAACTCAGAATATTCTCTGATTCTAATTCACTCACACAGGTCTCACCATTAGCTGGCACTTAGTCCTTGCAGCACACAGTGAGATTGTGCAGAGGCATAGTTAAGAAAAGATTTAATAAGCAGATAAGACAGATTGCAGTGATCAGGCATAGGACTCAGACAGACGAGCATACTGACCGGCCCCATTTGTACTCTTTTCTGTCTCCTCTCCTCTTTTTCTAGACACTGTCCTTCCACATACCCTTACAGCAGTAAAATTGTGCACAATTTAATGATGGCTTCCTTAGAACACCCTCTGTTCCCTATGGACAAATGGTTTAGTAGATTTTTTTTTCCCACACCCAAACAAATACAAGTAAGGCTAATATCTAAATCTGAGAATGCAAAATGCTTGGTTTCTTTAGTGAGTTTACATATCTGAACCACAAACATTTCACTCAAAGTGAATGAAGAGAACTGCTAATATATAGAGTATACTAATCACTGCTTGCAAACAAAATATTATTCCTGTTTCTATGTCTGTGGGATGTTGAGGTATATATGCTGGCATGGATATTACAGGGAATAATTTATTTTTAAATGATAATTATAAATAGAGGTTTGTCTTGTACAGTGTTCAGGTTGTGAGTTGGCTTCTGTGTCAGCATAAGGGGCTTGCTGCCAACTTTGCAAGGTGAAATATTTTGCTAATTTCCTTAAATGTTTTCAGTGATGCCCAGAGTTGCAGTTAATCACTTGTTTAATTGATGTGTCTTCCCTTAAGTGGCTCCTGGTTAAGAGAGGCTTTTTAGGACTGCTGTATGACTTGAGATAGAATAATAAAAAGGTTTGGGTTGGAAAGGACCTTACAGAACACCTAGTTCCAACGCTCCTGCCATGGGCAGGGAAATTTTCCACTAGATCAAGTTGCTCAAAGCCCTGTCCGACCTGGCCTTGAACACTTCCAGGGAGGGGGCATCCACAACTTCTCTGGGTAACCTGTTTCAGTGTCTCACCATCCTCACAGTAAAGAATTTCTTCCTTATATATAATATAAACCTACCTTCTTGCTGACGAGGAAGTTCCGGACACAACTTAGATGATCAATGTGATCAAGTTGATGCCACTTTATTAAAGGCTACACAGCAATTTATACACTATCACAAGCTTCACGCGCCACTATCTTATTGCTAATAGATTAAAGCTACTTGTTCACACGCCCTTTTGCCTTCTCTGATTGGTCCCGGTGTGGTGTCCACGCGCTGCTTTCCCACCAGGTAGGCCCCCTGTTTTCGACATTCCAACTTCTTTATCTTTTGGCCAGGGATGTAGTTTCTCAGGCCGTCTCGGCCTTGTTTATGTCCTTGAACACAGCTGCAGCTTGTTACAGTGAGGCCCCTTGGTCTGGATCGCTCACAACATGTTTGTTGTTCTCCAGCGATTCCACACCTTCTTTCAGTTTTAAAACTGTTACACATTGTCCTATCACTACATGTCCTTATAAAAAGTCCCCCTCAAGATTTCTTGTACCTTTAGGTACTGGAAGGCTGCTAATAAGGTCTCCCCAGAGTTTTCTCCAGGCTAAACAACCCCAACTCTCTCAGCCTTTCTTCATAGAAGTGTTCCAGCCCTCTAATCATATTCGTGGCCCTCCTCTGGATTCTGTCCATGTCCTGGTTTAGCCAGGATAGGGTTAAGTTTCCCCAGCAGTGGGGGGGAAGCTCTAGCCGGGTTATTCAGATACCATGCGGATGTCACATCCTGGCGCCAAAGCAGGACAAGGGGTTACCGCGCGTACTGTGGGATTTGCTCTATTCTCACTGCTGTATTGGTAGATATTTTGCTCTGTTCATTGTTATTACTGTTATTCTTATTGTTATTGTTGCTGTTTGTTGTGTTGCTGTTGTACTGTTGTATTAAACCTCTCCTTATCTCAGCCCGGGGCTTTGTATTTCACTCCCTTTGTGGGGGAGGGGCAGCGGCTGCGTGGTCTCAGACCCCGGCAGGGGCTAAACCACCACAGTCCAACAGGTCCATGTCCTTCCTATGTTGGGGTCCCCAAGAGCTGGATGTAGTACTCCAGGTGGGATCTCACGAGAGCAGAGCAGAGGGGGACAATCCCCTACCTCGACCTGCTAGTCACGCTTCTTTTGATACAGCCCAGGATACAGTTGCCTTTCTGGGCTGTGAGCGCAGATTGCTGGGTCATGTTGAGCTTCTCGTCAACCAACACACCTAAGTCCTTCTCTGCAGGGCTGCTCCTAGTCCATTCATTGCCCAGCCCGTATTTGTGCATGGAATTGCAGAATCACAGAATCATCTAGGTTGGAAGGGACCTTGAAGATCATCTAGTCCAACCATTAACCTAGGACTGACAGATCCCAACTACACCATATCCCTAAGTGCTATGTCAACCCGCCTCTTGAACACCTCCAGGGATGGGGATTCCACCACCTCCCTGGGCAGCCCATTCCAATGCCTGACTACCCGTTCTGTAAAGAAATACTTCCTAATATCTAGTCTAAACCTTCCCTGGCGCAACTTGAGGCCATTACCTCATGTCCTATCACTTATTACTTGGTTAAAGAGACTCATCCCCAGCTTTCTCCAACCTCCTTTCAGGTAGTTGTATAGGGCGATGAGGTCTCCCCTCAGCCTCCTCTTCTCCAGACTAAACAAGCCCAGTTCCCTCAGCCGCTCCTCGTACGACATGTGCTCCAGACCCTTCACCAGCTTCGTTGCCCTTCTCTGGACACGCTCGAGTAATTCAATGTCCTTTTTGTAGTGAGGGGCCCAAAACTGAACACAGGAATCGAGGTGCAGCCTTGCCAGTGCCAAGTACAGGGGCAAGATCACTTCCCTGTCCCTGCTGGCCATGCTATTTCTGATACAGGCCAAGATGCCATTGGCCTTTTTGGCCACCTGGGCACACTGCTGGCTCATGTTCAGCCGGCTGTCAGTCAACACGCCCAGGTCCCTCTCTGACTGGCAGCTCTCCAGCCACTCCTCCCCAAGCCTGTAGCGCTGCTGGGGGTTGCTGTGGCCCAAGTGCAGCACCCGGCATTTGGTCTTATTGAACCTCATGCAGTTGGCCTTAGCCCATCTCTCCAGCCTGTTCAGATCCCTCTGCAGAGCCTTCCTACCCTCAAGCAGATCAACACTCCACCCAACTTGGTGTCGTCTGCAAATTTACTGAGGGTGCACTCAATCCCCTCATCTAGATCATCAATAAAGATGTTAAACAGGAGTGGCCCCAAATTGCCTCGATCCATGTGCAGGACCTTGCACTTGGCCTTGTTGAATTTCATGAGCTTTGTATGGGCCCACCTCTCGAGCCTGTCAGGTTCCCTCTGGATGGCATGCCTTCCCTCCAGCATGTCGACTGCACCACACAGCTTGGTGTAGTCAGCAAACTTGCTGAGGGTGCACTCAATCCCACTGTCCATGTCGCCAACAAAGGTGTTAAACAGCACCGGTCCCAATACCGACCCCTGAGGAACGCCACTTGGACATCGGGCCGTTGACCACAACTGTTTGAGTGCAACCATCCAGCCAATTCGTTATCCACCACGTGGTACACCCATCAAATCCATGTCTCTCCAATTTAGAGACAAGGATGTCATGTGGGACAGTGTCAAATGCTTTGCACAAGTCCAGGTAGATGATGTCAGTTGCTCTACCCTTGTCCGCCAATGCTGTAACCCCATCACAGAAGGCCACCAAATCTGTCAGGCACGATTTGCCCTTAGTGAAGCCATGTTGGCTGTCACCAATCACCTCCTTATTTTCCATGTGCCCTAGCATAATTTCGATGAGGATCCACTCCATGATCTTGCTGGGCACAGAGGTGAGACTGACTGGCCTGTAGTTCCCCAGGTCTTCTTTTTTTCCCTTTTTAAAAACGGGGGTTATGTTTCCCCTTTTCCAGTTGCAGGAACTTCACCAGACTGCCACGACTTCTCAAATATGATGGATAGAGGCTTAGCCACTTCATCTGCCAATTCCTTCAGGACCAGCAGATGCATCTCATCAGGTCCCATGGACTTGTGCACCTTCAGGTTCTTCAGATGGTCTCAAACCTGATCTTCTCCTATGGAGGCTGGTTCTTCATTCTCCCAGTCCCTGCCTTGCCTTCTGTGTCTTGGTCGGTGTGACTGGAGCACGTGCCAGTGAAGACTGAGGCAAAACAATCGTTGAGTACCTCAGCCTTCTCCATGGCCCGGTTAACCAGGTCTTCCATTTCGTTCTGGAGAAGGCCCACATTTTCCCTAGTCTTCCTTTTATCACCTACATACCTATAGAAGCTTTTCTTGTTTCCCTTGACGTCCCGGGCCAGATTTAATTCTATCAGGTCTTTAGCTTTCTTAACCTGATCCCTGGCTGTTCAGACAATTTCTCTGTATTCCGCCCAGACTACCTGTCCTTGCTTCCACCATCTATAGGCTTCCTTTTTGTGTTTGAGCTTGTCCAGGAGCTCCCTGTTCATCCATTCAGGCCTCCTGGCGTTTTTGCCTGACTTCCTCTTTGTTGGGATGCATCACTCCTGAGCTTGGAGGAAGTGATCCTTAAATATTAACCAGCTTTCTTGGGCCCCTCTTCCCTCCAGGGCTTTAGCCCATGGTACTCTACCAAGCAGATCCCTGAAGAGGCCAAAGTCTGCTCTCCTGTAGTCCAGGGTAGTGAGCTTACTGTGAGCCCTCCTTACTGCCCTAAAACTTCACAGTTTCATGGTCACTGCAGCCAAGGCTGCCCTTGAGCATCACATTCCCCACCAGCTCCTCCTTGTTGGTGAGAACAAGGTCCAGCATAGCACCTCTCCTTGTTGGCTCCTCTATCACTTGGAGAAGGAATTTATCATCAATGCATTCCAGGAACCTCATGGATTGTTTATGCCCTGCTGTGTTGTCCCTCCAACAGGTATCAGGGTGGTTGAAATCCCCGATGAGGACCAGGGCTTGTGAACGTGAGGCTGCTCCTATCTGTCTATAGAGGTCTTCATCTGCTCACTCTTTCTGGTCAGATGTCCTGTAGCAGACCCCCACTATAATGTCACCTGTCCCTGCCCTCCCTTTAATTCTGACCCATAAGCTCTTGTTCGGCTCCTCATGATGATTTTTGTCAGCCAGAATGTGCCAGTTGCCAGCAGCTGGGGTCTGTGTGCCTGTATGAAATAATTTATTCATGCAGGATAATGCTTCTTAACATTTAACAGGTGACATAAAAAGGCCTGAACCATAGGCCTTGAACCAAAGACTGAACCATAGGCCTCGAACCAGAGTTGACTTCTGAGTGAACCTCCCGACCAGCATCATATCAGCATGAAATATGACCATGGTAATATCCTCTGAAAACTGTACATAAAGAATATATATTTTCGGACCCTAAGCCAGCTGTTTCCTAGAAGACAGGAACTCCTTGGACGCACCCAGGATCCTGGCCAGATCCTGGATGCTCTTGAGTGAAGTGAAGCCAATCTACCTGATGTTTTTGTGCCCCTTTTTTAATATGATTTCTTTGTTAAACTGTATAAAAGCAGGACCCTCTCACAGCAAAGATGGAGACCTCACTTATGAGTGGACGCACTACATAGGATTTCCCAATTGCCAGGAGTGGTTCTCCCATCCTTCACTGAGACGGGGCTCCCCATCTGAAGCAGGGATCTGGATGATGGTAAAGTATTAGGGCAGTTGGTGATGTATCTTTCTTAATCACTAGAGCTAACTTCATGTAGTAATGATCAGGTGCATTACCTTGCTTATTCTTTATCAGGTGCATTACCTTGCTTATTCTTTCTGCTGCTTTAAACTAAAGTAAAATAAGCTTATCTTTTTAACTTGGTGTCTGTGTCCTTTCTGTTAACCCCGTCAACTGGCAAAACAAATTTGGCATCACAGACAGAATTCAAACAAAATGTCACTTTTTAAATCTAAGCATAATAAATCAGCTCTGTCCAAAATTCCCGGATGGGAATACCTCCTCTATAGTTCACTGGCTCTTAAGTGGGCTAAGGTCAGAGGACTGTGTGAACAATGGGAAGAACAGTTGAAAGAAGCCGAACTGCTGGATGTGTTAAAATGCATCCAAAAATTGCCTATCAAAAAAGGAAAAGAAATTGTGGGTTTGGGAAGATGGGGATGGATTTTGTTAACAGCATATCGGAAACAGCACCAACAGGAAGAACAGTTCTTGTTAGAATGCTCCCACATGGAGTGACAAATGTGTGATTTGCAGAGTCAAATTGTAATGTTACAGTGCCAAAATAAGTTGCTTGCCGATAAGTTGGATACTTATCAGACTGTAGCCGAAAGAGCGCAGTACGGGTTGTGCAGTGTAAGTATAAGAAAGGAAGGGAACGAGTGAATTGTAAGAAAGTGCATGCAGTGTTTGCAGAAGCGGGTGTACAGTGGGATCCCAATAGATGGGATGGAGATATCTGGGATTCTATGGATTCTGACGAGGCTGATCCCTCAGATGAAGTAGTGGATATGAAACCAGTGTGGAGATGGAAAATAGAATTAGATGTTAATGGGCAACAAGTGAGGAAGGATGTGGTAGAAGATTATACACAGCATGAAGTAAATTATATCATTGAAAGATTTAAACAGAGATCAGGGGAACCCCTGCTCTCTTGGATGGTGCGTTTGCATGATTAGGGAGCGGCAGGGGTAACCCTAGATCCAGGGGATTCCAAGGAATTTTTGATTTTAAGTTCAGATTCTTTTGTGCAAGATGCATTTTGGAATAATCATCAGAATACAAATTTATTGGCTTTGGCAGCTCAGGGATATAATACTAAGTATCCTACAGAGAATGATTGGCCAAATGGAGAATGTCCGTGGTATACTTTGCAAGACTGTATACAATGAATGAAGGAGGAGGAGATGAAAATGTCAATCTTCGTAGGAGACCCTGATGAGATGATGCTTGGTGCTTTAACAGTTACTCACAGGAACTGATTAATTAAGGCTGCCCCACCGGCATATAAAAATGTAATCATGACTCTTTTGATTAATGAGAAGGGAAATCCCCTTTGTGATGTGGTAGAAAAAATACAGCAGCTGGGTGACCTTGGAGAGTGAGGCCCCTGAGGGAGTGCAGGGAATCAGGATACTCGAGACAGCCCTAAAGGCAGTGAAAACAGGATTTCTCGTAAGAAAATGTTTACAGCTTTGTTAAAAGATGGCATGTCTCATGAAAAAATTGACGGTGTTCCAACTAACAAGCTGTGGTGAATATATAAACAGAGAGGGCTGAATAAACCTAACAAGAGAGTGCAGAGTTCTAAAACAAAGGATCCAAGGGTAACTCAGCCTACAGCACTTCTTGAATCTCAGTGGGACTCCACATCTGTATGCGGTGGGCTCTCCATAGGCAGATCAGTTGTTCTGGGGGAGAAGGAGGATTGGGAGCTGTATTCTGATTTATACCCATGGAAAGAGACTAGGGAAATAGTTCAGTGTAATAAACAAGAATTAAGTGACAGCCAAGCTCCAGTGCAATCGGCACGGAAGGACTGGCAACCCCATGTGGAGCTCCAAATATTTTGGAAAAAACGGTCCTCGCAAAATGTAAAAGCCTTAATTGACACAGGAGTGGAGGCCTCCTTAATATATGGGAATCCCAAGAAATTTAAAGGACAACCTGTAATTATCACAGGTTTGGGAGGAATACAAGTTGAAGCTGTACAAACATAAATAGAAATGAAAATAGGAAACCTCCCAAAACGATTGTATTCAGTCATGATTGTCCCCGTTCCTGAATATATAATAGGAATAGACATTTTGAAGGGACTAACTTTGAATCTCCCAGATGGTCAGTATCACTTTGGGGTGAAAAATCATATCAGTATTAGAACGATTTTAGTAGGAAAAGTGAAAATGCCTCCTGTACAGATTCCAGCTGCTACTAAACTAGTGACTATGAAGCTATATAGAATTCCGGGAGGGCATGCTGAGATATCACAGACAATTAAAGATCTATTGGATGCAGGGGTACTGAAATCAATTACCACAGCTTGGAACAATCCAGTATATTTTTGTATATTCATACAAAAGCAATTTCAAAGAACTAGCTGCTTCTGCCATTTTTGATGGCTTCACCACCCCTGCCTAATAAATTTTTTCCTGCTTCTGTATATAAGTTGTACACTGTCTTCTTACCTTGCACCCTTTTGCCTGTTACTGCAGGATGACTCATACATCAGTGTGCCCATGTTTGGGCAAACTCCTACAGTGCTTCTCACTATCAGACTTTATTTCGATACTCAAGCATTTAGACTAACTCAAATATTGTCTTTCCAGATGCTCTCTTCACCCAGGTGTTACTGATTTGTTATAAATTTGAGCTAATTTTAATGATTTTTGGTGATTTTGTTTTAAATAAGGAATGATTTATAGTAACCGTACAACCAGTCATGCTGCTACAAATTCCTTTGTAAAGTCCCAGGCTAAGGCCACGTAGTCTGGTAATAATCATTAACCAGATTTCTATTCAAAGAATAAGATTCATGACCAGGTACTATTGTTAGGCTGTTCGGTAAGGATGATTTATTGCTCTGTAGACCAGGTGTTCTAAAAGGATACACCAGGTGTTCTAAAAGATACATTGTGAAAGGGCTTCGAAGCATGTCAAAATTGTAATGTGAGCCAAAGTCCTTGAGACAAAGACATTGAAGGGTCTTTCTTCTGAGTCAGTAGACCATGGTGGTTGTAAAAGCAGCCCCCCAACTCAATTCCAGACTCAAGTGCGCATGACCGGAAAGGGGTGGGAATACGAAATGAGTTATGGGAATTATCATGTTTATGTATGAGAACTTGTTTATTATGCATTACTGTATCCAATAAAATCAGCATGTTACATGAGTTAGGTGTGCGTTGTTGGTGAGATGACTCCCCTACACACCCGACCGTTAATAAAGGAGTGTCTGCTTATCTACATCAAATTGGTGACGATAAGTTATTTTATTGCATTTTGGTGACACAGGAGGCAAACACATGGGTTGTAATTTCTAACCTGAGCAGTTGTGTCTAATGATTTCCATGGCAACAGACTGTGATGTTGATAATATAGGTTTATGATTTAACACTGTAGAGGAGGAAGAGAGAGTTTGCTGGCGTGAGGAGTGTGGCAGGTGCATCCGCCCAATGAAAGCAGAGCTTCATGGCTGCTGAAGTGTGGCAGCTTCTGGGTGTCTTTGTTTTCAAGGTCTCGCGGTAGTTGCAACCTTTGACCAATGGGAGCCACTATTGACTACAGGTCAGATTCGGCCTGGGTATAAATGGAGTCCCCTGGGGGAGCCATTTGGAGCTCATCCCCCTGAAGCAGCATGTTGTGGTTGAGGACTCTCCCCTTGGGTCAGGACGCTGCCCAAGGAAACTCCTCGAGGTGCCTTTGGTCGGGACGCTGCCCTGAGCAGGTCCTCGAGGTTGAGAGCCCTCACTTATCAGGTGAGTGATAGAGCATTTTGGGTTGTCGTTAAACCCTAGGGAGTGAAGTTTTGTTCTGTGTTTGGGGTTGCCGTTAAACCCCTAGGGAGTGAGGCTTTGTTTTGCGTTTCGGGTTCCCATTAAACCCAAGGAAGTGAAGCTTTGTTTTGCGTTTGGGGTTGCCGTTAAACCCTAGGGAGTGAGGCTTTGTAAAGTGTTTTGGGTTGCTGTTAAACCCCAGGAAATTGTTCTGTTCTCCTCTCGCAGACATTCGAATCTGTAATTTACGGAGAGCTGGTTGGCTGTGTTATTAGAAATAAATTTTTTTATTTTTTTATATTGGTGGTTGGTTGCTCATTTGGAAGCCTCCGTAACAATTGGCGTAGTCGGCAGGATGTCGATAGAGGAGTTATTACAGAAATATAGTCATGCCCGTTCTCCCTTAGAGATACAATGGGCGAAAGAGAGGTGGTTTGATCTGGTGGAAGTTGTGAGAAAGTTGGAACAAAGCTGGGGAAGTTGGTGGAATAGCGGAAGTGAAGGAAAAATGTGCGCCATATTAGGTGCCTGCTTGATTCAGGTGCAGGATTATTTTGTAGCAGTGGAGAGAGATGCCTTGGAGGAGCGGTTGGAAATTGATCGTTTAAAGACAGAATTATTACGAGAAAGAGAGAGAAGATTGTTATTAGAAAAAAAAATTGAAATTATGCTGGCACGAGCAAAAAAGCCCCCTAGTGTTGCTCAGATTCGAAAGTTAATTACCAGTGTAGATCTTGAGGAGTGGGATGGAGATATTTGGGGAGAGTCTGATGAAAGTGGCTCAGAGGAAATAAAGGAATTGGAGGAAAGACATGTGCGACCTCTCATTAAAACAGAAAGGCATACAGGTCCACAAGGTGGGAACCCCCGAACCACGGTCCGCACAACCCCCTGGACGGGACCTGAGCTTGGTGAGCTTCAGGTTAAATATTCGCGTAAACCGGGTGAAACTGAAACTGAGTATTTGTGGAGAGTTTCTTTGACAGCGGGGGATCGAATTTTGTTGAGTGATAATGAGGCGGGAGGTTTCTGGGGTCCCGGAGTGTTTTTAAGTGATGGACCAGCGGGTAACCAGTCGATAACATCTCAAGTGGCTTACTGGGCTGGGGGTGTGGACCCTAAGGAGATGGGAGAACCTGTTACCATTAAAGTAAAGGGACTGTCGGAGCTGGCAGGAGTACAAAAGGCGGCTGGCATTCAGGCGATGGATGAGAGGGGGCGGTGCGGAATTCAGCTTGCGGCGCCGGTGGATCCCAGCCACCTTAAACCTCTCATTAGAGGGCTCCCGGATGCATTAAAGATCCATGTCCAGTCCCTCAGAGAAAGGGTGCAAAGAGCTATGGAATGCAACCAGCGAAACCCCTCCAACCCTCATGTACACATGTTAACGTGGGCAGAAGTGTTACATGATCTGGTTGCTTATGGATGAGAGATGGGCTGGACTGATTTGAGTGGGGGCGGGGGTGAAAATCGGAGGGTTCGACAAGTCAGTCGAACTGCCTCCGCCGCTGAACAGCCTTCTCACTAGAGAGTCTGAATCGCCCCGAGATAAGCCAGGTCGATTTTATGAGTCAGGAAGGAATGATCTCTGGCGGAAGGCGTTAGCACTGGGGGTACCCCGGGCAGTGGGC
This sequence comes from Bubo scandiacus, assembly GCA_017315185.1. Taxonomy (NCBI): domain Eukaryota; kingdom Metazoa; phylum Chordata; class Aves; order Strigiformes; family Strigidae; genus Bubo; species Bubo scandiacus. Next base: position 566,881 of record MU210525.1, on the reverse strand, counting down.
AGTGTTGCATGGGCAATCTACTGATAATATCTTAAAGTTGGTGGAATTGCTGGAGGGGAAAACTCGAGAACAAAAGGAAACACATGTAACCATACTCCCTCAGGAAGGGAAAATTAACCCTTTTGTGGTATCGAGGGGGGAGTTGAGAGAGTCAAAAAACTAGTAGCTGCGGTTTGGGGGTCGGGCCGCCCACTCCGCATGGTGAATTCCTGCCAATGGTCCGCTGACAAGGAACCTTATATACATATCCCTGTGGGTCCTAAACGGATAAGTTTGGAGTTTTTAATTGACACAGGGGCCCAAGTTAGTGTTCTAAACAGACAAGCCACTGAATTAGGACTTAAACCATCGAGGAAATTTATAAATATAGTAGGTGTGACGGGGGCAATAGAAAAATGTCCCCTAGTGAGAACACAATTTTGGTTACCAGGGGAAAAAAGGATGACAGTGCTGGAAGTGGCTTTAAGTCCTTACAAAGGAAATATATTGGGGTTTGATGTTCTAGCAGGTAAACAGTGGTGTTTACCAGATGGCAGATTGTGGAGTTTTGGAGGTAGGGGTATAGGAACTGTTCATGTAAAAACTTTGCAGGTTGCTCCTTTATTACCACAGTCTAAAGTGACCTGTGTTTCACAATATCCATTGCCAACTGCTGCTAAAAAGGGCATTTCAGAATTGATTAACGATCTTGAAAAAAGAAGAATTATAAGTCGAACACATTGCCCTTATAACTCTCCAGTTTGGCCAGTCCGCAAGCCAGATGGGCAGTGGCGGTTAACAATTGATTATCGGAGATTGAACAGTAATACTCCACCTTTAACAGCCGCTGTCCCAAATATATCATCAGTAGTAGCAGCAATACAGGCAGCTGCTCACCCATGGATGGCTGCTTTAGATGTTAAAGACATGTTTTTTATGATTCCTCTGAGAGATGAAGATAAGCCTCAGTTTGCTTTTACCTGGGAGGGGACTCAATACACTTTCAACCGACTCCCACAAGGGTATAAGCATTCTCCCACTATTGCTCATAATGCTTTGGCCAAGCTTCTCGACATGGTGGAGGTGCCGTTGGGTGTTCACATATACCAGTATATAGATGATATATTGGTGGGTGGAAATACTAAAGAACAGGTAGGACAAGTGACTGAGATCATTTGGGACCTGTTAACTAAAAATGGGTTAGATATTCCACCCTCTAAGTGTCAAGGTCCCGGACAAGAAATTAAATTTTTAGGAGCCTGGTGGGTGGCCGGAGCAATTGCAGTACCTGATGATACTTTATCAGTTATTGAGAAGGGACAGATACCAGGTAATAAGGTAGAACTGCAGCAACTGCTGGGTACGTTGGGTTATTGGAGGAAGCATATACCAGGGTTTTCGGTAATTGCTCGCCCTTTATATTATTTGCTTCAGAAAAATAGAGAATGGGATCGGACGTTACAGCATACAGAGGCCCTGAATGTTTTAAAGGATGAACTTAAAACCTATCAGAAGTTGGGGCCCTTACATCCACAGGACCCGTTGAGGGTGGAGGGGGGTTTCGCAGAACATGCCTCCTACTGCGGTGTGTTCCAGAAGGGACCACAAGGACCGGCCAGACCTCTGCTGTTTTCTTCCACTTCATTTAAGGAGACTGAACAGCGGTATACAGAGTGGGAAAAGGGACTTCTGTCACTTGTTAGGGCAGTTAAGGAGACGGAGAGGTTACGTACCATGCAGGATATTGTAGTACAAGGCCCTTTTCTTCTTTTAAATTCAGTTCTTAAGGGGTCATCTCCCCCTGAAGGGATAGCTCAGAAGGCTACGGTACGTAAGTGGTATGCCTATTTAGAGGGAGTTAGCCAGTTATTGCAGTTAAGAGAGGGCCCAGTTAAAATCTCCAAGCTTCAGCAACCTATAAATTTAGATTTGGCTTTGTTAAGTCAACCATATGTGAGAAACGCTCAGTTGCCAGTTATCAACGGCTCAGACAGGATGCGGTGTGAAGCACTCTTTATTACGTTCTTGCAAGACCAGGCACCCTGTTATAGACTATCTTGCCAAAATGATGCAATCTAGGACAAATTAAATTTCAATTATTTATTTTAGCAAGCGGCAATAAGCAAAACAGCACTGGGCGGCCGGGGAGTCCTTGCTCCACCAACGGCGCGCACCCACTTCCCGAGGGTCCGTCTTTTTATATCCTCCGCCTTCCGGTGTCCGGGTCTCTCTGAGAGGCGTACTCTGCGTCTGCGCACTTTTGCAGCTAGGGGGTCGTTCCTTGTCTTCTGGTGGTCGTGGGGATGAAGGCTCTGCGTCTTCCTCGCGTCACGAACTCCTCGAACACAGAGTACGGACACTTCCCCTTTGTCCTTCTCAACCCCCCCCTTCTCCCTCCTTTCAGTCTCTTGCGCAGTAGGAGTCCTTGCTTCAGCATTTCAACTTAGATAAGCACTTGCAGTCAGTTAGTCGTTACACAGTGTAATAGTTAAGATTAAGCTTAGGTCTACATAGTTTATGGAATAACATGTCACAAGCTCCCAGTATCTTTAACGGAATTTGATGAACAGTTTACTGTCTATCACATGCCCCATCAGGTGGACGCGCCTAACAGCCATCGTGCAATGGTTTATATCCCTTTCTCCCAACCATGAGTTCCCTCCCCTGATTCCTCATTGGCTGAGTACTACAGGGTGTACAGACTTCCCGAACTGCCTACCGATACGCCCCTTCATGTATGTGTTCATACGACGCATGTTCATGGAAATGAACCTTGGCTTTCTCCAGGGCGGAGAAGTTAATATGCATGAGATCATCATGCAAGCGTACTAAGATGGAAAAGTTCAAAATTCAGGTTCCTCAAGTCTTTCGGTATCTGCATCCATCTAAAGCCAGTTCCAAGTACTGGGTCCTCACAGTTGACAAAAAGACCACTTGTCTTCTAGCCCTAGGTCAAGGATTTCAGTGGTTGTGAATTGTTCTTGTTGATTGCTTTGGTGAATCGCTCCTGCCCTTCCCTTCAGGCTTATTATGTGAAAACAACATTCTTTCCCTTACAATTCCCCCCTGTTTTTATTTATACTCTTGTTGCTTTTTGCATATTCTCAGAGTATTGTCCTATGAACATTTTTCGAGTGTTGACAGCATGATTTCACATCTTTTCTCTGATGACAAGTCACCTCTTGCATCTTCATCTCCCTCTTCCTCTAGTAACAGCATCTTGTCAAGATAGGGGGGTGGTTCCAGAGGCATCTATTTTGACAAGGCAGTTTCAATGAGACGCTGGACCAATCCTCGGACGCAAGGGATTATGCAGCATCCTACTGCTGTTAAGACACCTGCTACTACAATCAAAGAAGTGAGGATAGATACAGCCATTCCCTTCCATTTCCCAAACCAGGAATCCAGCCACCCAGTTAGTGAACTGTCTATTCCTGAATTCTCTGCTAGTTCGTCTGTCAAGGTAGTAAGTCTCTGTAATGCTTTGGTGACAGTCCCATCAGGGGCTGTGTTATTTGTGATAAAAGTACAGCATTTGTTCCCCAGCATTACACATACACCTCCTTTCTCAGCTAATATCATCTAGAGCTATTCTATTTTCCCAAGCCATTCTACTTGTGCCATGTAGTTGCTCGGCAATCCCCTTTAATGCATCTCTGGTATAATTTATAAACCTCTGTTGATTATAATAAATATAGTTTATTCAGTCTACATTCTTATTTATAGTTACCCACCAAAATAAGAAGGACTCAACCCCTGCTGATATTTGGTTCCTTGCCTTATTCTCATCTGGGACCCCCCGAGGAACTCCAATAGAGTCAATGTATATTCGATCATCAAATGATATTCCTAGGTTCCTCTTTGCTCATCTACCTGATGGCTCTAGTTTTCTTTCAAATGCCAGGGCAAATGGGATGGCCAATTGAACAATTGCACATGTTCCCCTCCAATCTGCTGGTAGAATGGGTCGCAGGATCTTTCCTCCACAATACCACCACAGGTCTGCTCTGGGGATACTTAATGCTGAGTAGTTTCCCGCACCATCATTAGTCACATTCAAGGTCTTTGTGCACAAGTTGAATTCTCCCACAAATCTAGTAGCCTTCCCACCCTGTCATGAGAGACAAGCTGTATGGTTACCAGAGACAGTGGAGAAAGTAGGTGGTATCTTGACATCCTTGTTCTGTACGGCAGGAAATAGCAATGCTAAAGACTTGCAAGTTTCATTACCCCAAGCAGCCTTCTCCTGGTAGAGGGCAATCATGCACTGCATGCCTCGTGGATCCTGAGTCCAACCCAAGGGGAAGGGAACAACTTGTGCCGTGGGTCTTCCTGTTGCACAGACAGCAATTGCTATGATTTAAACTCTGTACCGTATATTTGATCCATTCTACCCAGGCATTTGTATCTCCATATCCTGTCTCTATTTCAAAAGTCTGTTTAAGATCTTTTACCTCCACAACTGCTGCGATTTTAGGGTCATTATGGAGGCTCAGTTTTCCTTCTTCAGGGGATTGAGTGGGCTGCCTCTTTTCCTTAATGATCCTAGGTGGTAATGCCCATACTACTATTCTAAATCTCACTACAGGGTCCTTCCCTGCTACATCTGCTCCAAGGCCGTAAGTGCGATCTACAAGGTTATCAGCCTTTTTGATGGTTATTACTATGGGATTACATTGTAAAGATGAGCAGGTGGAACTGGGGACCCCTTTAGATATGCTTATTTGATCCTTTAATGCCTTTGCTGTATTGGACTGGGGAGGTGTATAGGTCCATCCCTGGTAGGTGGTAGTCCACCATACATGATCCCACCCAGGGCATGGTGGCCCCCTATAAATTTGTGTCTCAGGGCATAGATGTTTATTTTCACTACTTAGTTGTCTTTGGGTTTCAACACCTCCACAGTTCAACACCTGACAGGCATCAAATTGGATAGTTTGGGGTCTTTCTGTCCTAGTTACATTTATCCAAAGTTTAACAGGCTACCCAGCCCCTCCCTTCCATTTATCATCTGTCTTCTCATTTCTATTTATACTGTCACTTGTATCAAGGCCCATGGCTATTAACGTAATCACCGCCATCCAATTTCCTCCTAACATCTTTACCACCAGACCAATATTTCACTTATTCACATCTATAAGGTAGATAGATGCTTTTTCTTGAATGTCATCCGTAGAGGATCCTCAGTAGTCTGGACTTGCCATTCACAGAGTTCTTCTGGGGGTTCAACTGGTCCTTTGACTCGTGTATAATGTGTCCACCCTTTTTTGGCTGTTCGTACCACAGTCTCTGTAGTCAAGAGGATTTGGAAAGGTCCCTCCCAATCTGGCTGGAGCTTGGCCTCCTTCCAGGACTTGATTAGGATCCAATCTCCAGGTTGGAACTTATGAACTGTGAACTCCAATGGTGGAGTTTGGGCTAATAGTCCTTGATGCCTGAGAAAAGATAGTGAAGAAGACAGCCCAAGTATATAGTTTTTAAGAAATACATCTTTTGTTTCAAATTGTGGAGGTTCCTTATTTCTTCCCAAGTACGGTAGTCCAAAGAGCATCTCATAAGGGGAGATTCCTACATCCTTACGAGGAGCAGTTCGGATCCTTAATAAGGCTATAGGTAAACACTTAGTCCAAGGCAGTTTGGTTTCTAATACCAGCTTGGATAATTGTCTATTGTCTGATTCATTCGTTCCACTCTCCCAGATGAAGGAGGGTGCCAAGGAGTGTGGAAATCCCAAGATATGTCTAAGCTTCTCATTAAATCCTGTAATACCTTTGAGGTAAAATGTCGTCCCTGATCTGAATCAATATTTTCTACTATCCCATATCTAGGAATAATTTGTTCCAAACTTTTTTTGGCCACTGTCGCTGTTGTAGCTGAACTTAAGGGGAAGGTTTCCACCCACCCAGTTAAATGATCTACTAACACCAACAGGTACCGCACTCTCCCTACTTTAGGCAATTCAGTAAAGTCGATCTGAATACTTTGAAAGGGTCTTAGACCCGGATTCCGCCCTCCAATAGGTTGTTTCTTGAGCATCTTCTTATTTATTTTTTTACGTTAGACATCGTTCACAAATCTGTCTGGCTATAGTGTAAATTCCTATACAGCCATATTTTCGTAACGCCAAGTCACACATGGCTTGTACGCCCCAATGGCTCCCTTGGTGCAGGATGGCCAAGACTTCCCTCAGAAGTTGCTTATTTAACATTTCTCTCCCATCAGGGAGTACCCATTTCCCATTCAGTTCACTGGCCCCCATTTCCTTAAGCATTTCTTTTTCTTTTTCCTCAAAGATTGGTGTTTCTTGTAAAATGGGTACCTCAGGGGTAAGATAATTCATGGTTACTACCTCAAGCCCTAAGGCCGCTTCTCGGGCTTTTTTCTCCGCTAATCTATTTCCCCTTGCCCAAAAAGAGTCCCCTTTTTGATGTCCATTAACATGCACCACGGCAATTTCAGCTGGCAACATCAGATTGACTAGTACCTGTCTGATAAGCTCTTCATGAGCCAGTCCCTTCCCACGGCTGTTAATGAGTCCTCTTTCCTCCCAGATTCTTCCAAATGTGTGTACTACCCCAAATGCATATCTTGAGTCTGTATATATTGTTCCTTCTTTCCCCTTTAACCTCTGTAATGCTTGATTTAGAGCATACAACTCGCAAGTTTGTGCTGACCACTGGTTGGGCAGTCTCCCCATTTTTTTTACTTCATTTTCTATTCCTTCAATTATTGCATATCCATTATGTCTTTTTCCTTGTATCATCCTTGAGGACCCGTCTATAAATAACCTTAATCCTGTACGTAAAGGCACATCCCTGAGATCCACTCTTGCCTTGGTTTGGTAATTTATTAAGTCTAAACAATCATGTTCCAAGTCAGAGTCTCTGTCCTTATCCTTGCCCTTCCATAGAAAGGTGGCTGGGTTCAAGCAAGGAGTTGTTGTTAATACTAGGTCATCTTTTTCAATCAATATCGCTTCATATTTTAAGATTCTGCAATCCGTTAACCACCGCCCGGCCTTCTGAGTCAAAATTGTCTTAACCTGATGAGGAGTGCTCACAACCAGGAACCCTCCAAAAGTCAATTTCCGACTCTCTTCGACTAAGAGGGCGGTGGCTGCTATGGCCTGCACACATTCTGGCCAACCCCGGGACACTGGATCCAGGAGTCGGGATAGATAGGCTACTAGTTGTCTTTTATCTCCCCATTGGTGAGTTAAAACTCCTAAGGCAGTTCCCTTATCTATTGTCACAAATAATTCAAATGGCTTATCTAGAGACGGTAAAGCTAAAACTGGGGCAGTTACCAGGCTTTGTTTTAATTCTTTAATTAATTTCTCCTCCTCCTTGGTCCAGACAAGAACATTGGGTGCCTCATCCAGGAGTTTAAGATACAACCCCTTTGTTTTCTGTGCATAGGCCTCAATCCATAGGCGACAATACCCAGTCAATCCCAAAAACTTTCTTAATTCTTTCTTAGTTCCAGGGAGCGGTAGATTAATTATCCCTTGAATCCTTTCGGGATTTATTTTTCACCTTCCTTCTGTAATTAAATGGCCCAAATACTTAACCTCATTTTCTATATATTGGAGTTTGGCCTTTGAGACCCTTAACCCTTGTTTTCCCAGAAAATTAAGGAGTCCATCAGTGCCTATTTTCACCTCAGACCTCTCCTCCCCTGAGAGTAAAAGGTCATCCACATACTGTAGTAACATGACCCCTTCAGGTGGCTTAAATTGTTCCAGAGTTTGTTCTAATATCTGCCCAAATAAATTAGGGGATTCTGTAAATCCTTGAGGTAGAACAGTCCACCTCAACTGTTGTTTGCACCCTGTCTGGGGGTCTTCCCATTCAAAGGCAAATAAATCCCTACTTTCCGGATCCAATGGGCAAGCCCAAAAGCATCCTTTAAGTCTATAACACTGAACCATCTGTGTCCATGTGGTATTTTACTCATCAGAATATACGGGTTTGGTACCACAGGATACCTCTTTTTGACTATTTCATTTACTTTTCTTAAGTCTTGTACTAATCAATAAGAACCATCCATTTTTCGAACTGGCAAAATGGGGGTGTTGAAAGGGGACATACAGGGTTCTAGCAGTCCATCCTTAAGCGACCCCTCAATTATTGGTTGAAGACCTTTCCGCCCCTCTGCTGAAATCGGATATTGTTTCTGTCGTACTACGTCATGTCCATCCAATAAGGTAATTTTTAAGGGGGGGATTTTTAGTCCTCCCCTATTACCCTCTTTGACCCACACGATGGGGTTTATATCTGCTTCATCCTCTTCTGTCAGAGTGTTCATAGTAATAGTCATACATTCCTTATAAGTGTGGATTTGTAATCCTAATCGTATCACCAAATCCCAGCCCAGCAGATTACTGCCTGCCTTTGGGACATATAACAGTTGTCCCATAACTGTCTTATTTTTAAATCTCAAACTGGTAGGTTTAAATACAGAAACCGTAAACCCTTCCCCTTTTATGCCGGTCACCGACGCCCATTGGTCTGATAGCTCCAACCCCAAGGGAATATAATTTAAAGAAGTCCTGCTTGCCCCGGTATCAACTAAGAATATCACTTCCTCCTCCCGGGGTCCCACCCTCAAATTTATCAAGGGCTCTTGGTGGGATCTATAGCTAAAGAGCCCCTGACTCCTCTATTCTATGTCTTCAAAGTTCATGACTGGAATTACTTTCTCTTCCTTCTTTAACTCTGGGCATTCTCTCTCAAAATGCCCCAGTCTCCCACAACGATAGCATCTGCTAGATGATCCTGGGTGATATTGAGATAATCTACGCCATGACAGTCTCCTACCCCGCCCCACGATCTGACCTTCCATCCCCTGCTTCCTACTTCCCCGGCATGGAGCCCAACCTCCTCTTTCTTGTATCCCTTTTGGTTCTACCTTCTGGTTTACTACCTCTTCGACTGTAGAGACCATCATTTTAACCTTCTGTTTTTGTTTTTCTTCCTCCCTTTTAACATATACCTTATGAGCCTCTCTTAGCAGGTCCTCTAGTGGCCTTTCATTCCATCCCTCTATCTTTTGAACTTTTTTCTGGATGTCTGGCCATGCTTTTGTGACAAAATGGACTTTTAGCAACCCCTGAGGTACAGGGTCTTCGGGGTTCATACCAGAATATTTTCTCATCTGATCTCGTAGCCTTTGTAAGAACGCTGATGGAGTTTCGTCCTTTTCCTGTTGAATCTCAAATGCCTTTATGAAATTCTGAGATATAGGGATAGCCTCTTTAATCCCTTGTAAAATTAGTTCCCTCAAATCTTTCATATTATTCCTATGCACAGGATTGTTGTTATCCCAATTGGGATCCACATTAGGGAACTTTTGTTCAGCTGGAACAACCCCTTGACCGGGTGGATTTCTCTTTTCCCGTTCCTGAATGGCTGCCCTTCTGATCATCCCTCTCTCTTCCCCATTAAACAAAATATTCATTATAGACATCATTTCTGTCCAGGAAAAATAATTAGGACCCAAAAATTGATCTAATTGCTCTGCCAATCCAACAGGGTCCTCTACTAAAATTTTCATCTCCTTTTTAAAGTTTCGCACCTCGCTACTTGTTAGCGGGGCACTCACATACCCCACTTGCCCTTGTCCCAGAGGGACTTCCCTGAGGGGGAACATGGATTCTATTGTTCTTAAATCTTGGTCCCCTGTTCTCATAGGAAAATTCTCCAAATCCCTCTTGCACTGTTCTAATTCTCTTTTTAATCTACAGTGCGTTTTTGGAGGGGAGGGGGCGCTCATTGCCCCATCTTGTTGACCCTGATGCTCTGTTACAGGCGTAGGGGAAGGGAGAATTTGATTACCAGGGTTATGGGAAGGGGGAGGAGGATTACAAGGAGGGGGCAAATACTTAAGGGGGTCCCATGATTGAGGTTCTGGAGGCTTTTCATCCCCAGTTTCTTCCCGTTCCTCCTGTTCCACCTTTAAGGTAAAAAGGTGTTCAGTTCTTTGTTGGACCCAGCAGGAGGCGTAGTCAGACTCCTCTTGTGAAAAGGGGGTCTTTGAATTCACATAGAAGTTTAAGTCTTCACATAACCAGTTCTCAGTTGACCCATATTTTGGCCAAAAAACCTTACGTCCCAAAATGGACTCCTTTGTCCACACAAAAACACAATAATGTATAATTTTCTTTTTGTCCTTTCCCTTTGTATTCGGAACGTTCCTCCATCGTATCAACATTCTCCCCAATGGACTGTCTGGGGGAATGTTTTCAGGGACCTTCCCTGAATTCCCGCTAAGCTTAGTCTTTTTGTTCCTTTTTTTTTTTTTTTTTTCCCTGAGACTTCTGGTCGTTTTCCTTGCGGTACAGCAGAACCGCCACTGCGGACTCTGCCCTCAGCCCGTACTGACGTACGGCTCACTCGCTCCCACCCACCAGAATCTCCCAGACCACCAAGGCAGTACTTAACAGTCCAATTTTCTTACCTTGGTCCGCGCACAGAGTTGCCTGGTCTAACAGCGCTTTCCGGGGTTCCTCTTTTTTTTTTTATCCTTTTTCCCCCAGTGGTTCACAAGGCCCGTCTGTATTATCAGTCTCAGTATCTCAGTCAGTCCCCGTGGAGTCACCGTCGATGATTCGCGAGACCGTTGAAATCAACAGGGCACGCCTCCTCGCCCTCAACGGCGGAGATTCCCAGGCGACCACTTCGATCCTGGACGAGCCCCCAAATTGTGAGAAACGCTCAGTTGCCAATTATCAATGGCTCAGACAGGAGGCGGTGTGAAGCACTCTTTATTACGTTCTTGCAAGACCAGGCGCCCCATCAGGTGGACGCACCTAACAGCCATCGTGCAATGGTTTATATCCCTTTCTCCCAACCATGAGTTCCCTCCCCTGATTCCTCATTGGCTGAGTACTACAGGGTGTACAGACTTCCCGAACCGCCTACCGATACGCCCCTTCATGTATGTGTTCATACGACGCATGTTCATGGAAATGAACCTTGGCTTTCTCCAGGGCGGAGAAGTTAATATGCATGAGCTCATCATGCAAGCGTACTAAGACGGAAAAGTTCAGAATTCAGGTTCCTCAAGTCTTTCGGTATCTGCATCCATCTAAAGCCAGTTCCAAGTACTGGGTCCTCACAGTTGACAAAAAGACCACTCGTCTTCTAGCGCTAGGTCAGGGATTTCAATGGTTGTGAATTGCTCTCGTTAATTGCTTTGGTGAATCGCTCCTGCCCTTCCCTTCAGGCTTATTATGTGAAAACAACATTCTTTCTGAGATAGGGAGTGTAAACAATTGTAGTTAGATGTTACAAGACTGAGGAGCTTGCGCAAAGAAGAAGGGGGGCTATGCGTAAGACACACCAGGTGCTGATAGTGTTGCTAGGCTACTATCTTCTGGTCCGAGCAGGAGCTTCTTCTACCCTTGGAAGTGTATGTGTCAGAAAAAGATTACCCCAAATTCCGGTACAAACTGACCTGCTGGAACGAAGGAACAACTGAGGCTGCGCAGAACGGCAGGGTGAAAAGTTCATCAGCGAGGAAGAGGAGATACTTCATCTATACGACCCCTGCCCAGGAATTTACGACCCCTGCCCAGGACTTAAGGAGTTCAATGCGCAGATGCAAGGGGAGGAGACCTAATTACCATGAGAAGCGAGGGGAGGCGGAGATAGACTATGAATATGTATAAGTGTTTTATGAATATACAATACTTTGTATAATATAAGCAAGACAATAGCTACCGGAGGTTGCGCATGCTTGTGGTGGAGCGATCCCCCATGCGCCCAGCGCTGAATAAACATACCTGCTTTACAACCCCAAAGTTGTAGAGTTAATTTTTCCGCAAGTCATTTCCCTTACACCTATAAACCTTCTCCAATCAAGGAGGCACCTGAGTTGACTATAGATTCAGATATACAGGGAGTGTGGTTCACTGACGCATCTGCTTGTCGAGTGGAATCGAAACGGCAATATAAAGCAGTAGCTTTAGAAATTGGTACTGGTAAGATAATTATAGAGGAGGGAGAAGGTAGTGCGCGGGTGGGGGAGTTGCGTGCTCTTTTGCTAGCAGTAGAAAATGGTGCCACTGTGATTTATACTGATCCCTATGCAACTTATAAGGGTGCTACAGAGTGGATATGCCAGTGGGAATCTAATCAGTGGCAGGTAGGTTGTACAGAGGTGTGGAGAGCTGGGGATTGGCAACGATTGTTGGAAATAAGTAGATTGCGATCCCTGAAGGTGGCGTGGGTAAAGGGCCATGAAAGAGATGGAACCCCTGCTGCAAGATGGAATCAACAAGTAGATCATTTGGCCCAAATTAGGGTAATTAATAGTGATAAAGGAGATTGGGATCGGTTGGATGAGTGGCTACATATTAAGCGAGGTCACTCAGGGAAAACAGATCTCTATTATGAGTGTTGGTCCCGAGGATGGCCTTGTTACCGAAAATCTGGACTAAAGAACTTATCAACACCAATTTGATGCAGATAAGCAGACACCTCTTTATTGACGGCCAGGCGCGCAGGGGAGTGTTCTCACCAACAGCGTGCGCCAAGCACTAAAATCACACACCTTATATAGAATTCACTCATATACAGTTTCCAAAGACACAGTTTCATACACAAACATAATTTTCCAAGGACACAGTTTCATACACAAACATAATTCCCAAGGACACAGTTTCCTTGGCAGGTACTTGTAAACTGTTACGGTTGTTTCCCCCAGTTCCCATTAATCCTAAACTTTGACAACTACTTGTATTGTCCTGGTCCTGTATATATATTATAAATCAACTTACAAATCAGTTTGGGTTTGGTTACCTAGGTTCCAAACGTTTCTACTAGTTGATTATAACCAATCTCTTCGGCCTTGGTATGGGGCTGTATAAGGGATTTTAAAGTAGCAGCCGGTTGCTGATATAAACTACAACAAATAAAAATTTTTACTAAATATTTCTTATGATTCTATATTTCTGTTAAATCAAACACAATTACTTCTACTTATTGCTAAATCGATAACAGCCTGTGTCAATGAAGATGTGTGAAGCAATTCTTACAGCTTGTCCACGATGTCAAATGAGGCTTAAGATTAATCATCCAAATCAAGCATCAGCCCAACATATTAAAGAAGGTAAGGCACTTTGGAGCACCTGGCAAGTTGATTATATTGGTCCTTTAAAGCCATCTCATGGAAGAAGATACATCTTGGTGGGAGTAGAGGTGGTATCAGGATTAACCATGGCTACAGCTATTAATGTAGCTACTGGAGACCAAACAATCTGAGTCTTAAGAGGATGGTTTGGCATCTTGCCCATCCCTGAATGTATTCAGAGTAATAATGGATCACATTTTACAGCTGCAGTGGTGCAAGACTGGGCATGAGGGGAAGGTATTAAGTGGGTGTTTCATACACCATATTACCCTCAAGCTAATGGCATGGTTGAGCGAATTAATGGCTTGATCAAGAGACATGCCAATGTTTCACAGCCTAATTGGGACATGAGGTTGGCACAAGCGGTTTTTATTGTTAATAACCGCTGGGGACATTATGTGAACCCAAAAATAAGAGCATTTTGTCCCATGGGATTATCAGGTGGTGATGCTCCTATATTTGACAATCATAAGGGCCAGTGCCCCCTGAAAATATATGCAGGCCAGCCTGTCATGGTGAAGTTGCCCTCAGTTGGCATTGTGCCTATAACCCTGGTAAAATCTAGGGGTTTATATGCCTGGGAGGCCTTAGATAAAGGTGGAAAACCCCACCAAATTAGTGCCCGATGGATAATCCCTGATTTTTATCTTGATGCGCGGGTTCTGATCCAAGGCCTAGTTCTGTTTTTTTGTTAGGATCTTAGAGGAACAGACGACTTCGACATCCTGCTTGGCCATGGGGATCCATATGGACAATCAAGACTTGGATGACAACAGGGTGGCAAATGAATCTTGTGAAATTGGCAGCCTTCAGAAGAATGTGATTGGACTTGGTGCTGCTATACTGGGCATTGATTGATTAATTGGATATGTTTAACCATCCTAACAAGGAAAATTCAATCAGCTTCCTCAATCTTGATTGTAATAAATTGTATGGTTGGAGGGTTGGTTGTTTAAGATTTGATTGTATAATCATCTAGGGAGGACAACCCACAACGAGTATGGAGACTCACCAGGACCGCACTCCCTTTTAACCTTGGAGGCAAGAGGTGACTGCACCACCACTTCAAGGAAACCAGCCAAATCATGACTGTAGTCACGGGGTGGATTGTGGCAGGTGCATCCGCCCAGTGAAAGCAGAGCTTCATGGCTGCTGAAGTGTGGCAGCTTCTGGCTGTCTTTGTTTTCAAGGTCTCGCAGTAGTTGAGACCTTTGACTAATGGGAGCTGCTACTGACTACAGGTCAGATTCGGCCTGGGTATAAACGGAGTCCTCTGGGGGAGCCATTTGAAGCTCATCCCCCTGAAGCAGCACGTTGTGGTCGAGGACTCTCCCCTTGGGTCAGGACGCTGCCCAAGGAAACTCCTCGAGGTGCCTTTGGTCGGGACGCTGCCCTGAGCAGGTCCTCGAGGTTGAGAGCCCTCACTTATCAGGTGAGTGATAGAGCATTTTGGGTTGTCGTTAAACCCTAGGGAGTGAAGTTTTGTTCTGCGTTTGGGGTTGCCGTTAAACCCCTAGGGAGTGAGGCTTTGTTTTGCGTTTCGGGTTCCTGTTAAACCCTAGGGAGTGAGGCTTTGTAAAGTGTTTTGGGTTGCTGTTAAACCCCAGGAAGGTTTTCTGTTCTCCTCTCGCAGACATTCAAATCTGTAATTTACGGAGAGCTGGTTGGCTGTGTTATTAGAAATAATTTTTTTTATTTTTTTATATTGGTGGTTGGTTTGTCATTTAGAAGTCTCCGTAACAAGGAGGTGAGTGGAAAGGATTTCTCCAGCACAAAGTTGTTAGTAATGTAATATCTGGGAGAAAAGAGGTAAAGGGAGAAAATGAATTTTTTTATTTTCCTTCTTGAAGTTCTCCTTGTTGTAACATAACTATGCCACTATACTCATGCCTTATAATCATAGAAAGATAGAATGGTTTGGGTTGGAAGGGACCCTTAAAGATCATCTAGTTCCAACCCC
>MU210525.1:534657-551708 GCA_017315185.1 Bubo scandiacus | reverse complement strand
TAAGGTATGTATTTTTTCCCTAAGAAGCATGTGTGCCTAAGTACCATTAATGCTAATAGAGGATTACATACACCAAGGCAAATCTAGTCCTGAGGAATTCTTTTCAATACACACTTCTATTTCAACATCAAATATTTTCCTTCTGTCACCATTTCTTTGCTGTTCTGTCCTTTCTGGCCCTGCACTTATCTATAATCCTAGAAGATTATGTGTTACTGTCATGGTTTGAACCCAGAGGGCAACTGAGCACCACCCAGCCATTCACTCACCCCTTCCCCCCCAAAGCTGGGAAGGAGAAAAATGAAACAAAAGGCTCAGGAATGGAGATAAGGACAGAGAGGGGTTACTCACCCTTAACAGTAACAGGCAAAAGACAGACTCGTTAAGGGAAGAAAAAGGATGTTCACTTTAATTCAAAACAGACTGTTGAGGGAGTTATACCACCTGCCAGGAAATATGTCACTGTCAAAAGGGCTCAGCCCTAGGTTCCTGCTCGAACAAGATGAGTTGCCTATCTGTAGAGTAAATAAGTGGTTTATTTATCCAACATACAGAGCAGCTAGAGCTGGGTGCCTCCGAAGAGGGACCCCGAACAAAGAATTCCCATGGCAATTATACCCTTACAATATAAAGTTCCCCACCGCTCATGCGACAACTCAGACTAATAGTAATATTAAGGTCTGGGGTCTTCCTGTTCTTCATTGGATACCTTCATTGTCTCTAGGTGGGCCATTTCTTCTTTTATCTCTAAGGTTACTGTGGCAGCTGACGATTGTAGATTCCTTATCTTCCAGCTGGAACTGGCTCTGGGGCCTCCTTTTACTTAACTAGGTAGAAGTTCAGCATATCTAGGTGAAAGTTCACAGCTTGTGGCCTAAGGCTCCAGCAAATTTAGCTACTAATGCTAAGCAAGTTACGCTAAGCAAGTTCTATATAAGTAGTATACGAAATTGCACAACAGTCCCCCCTTTTGTTTTTATGGGCATACCTGTCTTATAAAGGGTAATCAAGAAGGGTACTTCTATACCCTTGCAGGCTCCTAAGTATTATGCTTCTTAAACAAGCCTGAACACATTGAAAAAAGCAAAAGAACAATAAGAGCATAACAACTGCAGGAAGTAAACTCTTAATAAGAGTGGCTAATAGGCTTGATAACCAAAAATTAAGTCCCCAGTGGCTGAACAGTGTTTCCCACCAATCTTTTGAGGGGCCTGGGTGTAGATGGGAAACTAACGATTGAATAGAGTTAGCATCTGTTACAACTTTGCCCATGTTATTGACACAGAAACAGCAAGATTGATTAATAGCTGCACAAACACCCCCTTGACTGGCTAACAATAAATCTAAAGCCATTTGGTTTTGAAACACCATTTAGTTGGTCTGCTATTGTTTGTATGGAGGCAATAGCCAGGTTAGAGTTAAGTGCTGTACTATTAATAAAAACAATGGAAGAAGCTGTTTTGCTGATTAAGGATACCAGTTAAACTCAGACCAGAGTGAAAAGAGTAGGCGTATTTTACTAGTGATAACTAAATAATGTAACAGAGTAATACAGAAAACATGCAGTAAGAAAAGGCAGAATAATGCACCTAAAGCAAACAAATAGGAAAATACAGGATAATGCACCAAATCATTACTACATGAGAGAGAGAGAATAGTGATTAAGAAAGATACATCACTGCTTGCATATATTACCATCATCCAGCCCCGCAGACGCTGGGGAGCCCCGGTTACAGCGAGGATTTGGAGAGCCTGTCCCGGCAAGTGGGAAATCCTACGCGGTGCGTCCACCCGTAGGTGAGGCATCCAAAGTCGCTGCAAACGGGCCCAGCCTTATATACCAGAGATCGACAAGCCAGAATAGCTGGCACCTTTGTTTTGAGCGGAAAATATCTGGTTTCATCCTCCTGTTGGATTCCACCCAAAGCCTGGCCAGGGCTCCCGGGGGGGAAACCAAGGGAGTTTCTAACAAGGCCAAATACTTGGGTTCTCAGCCTTGAACAAGGCTAAACAAGGGAAGTTGGATACATTCTCTCAGCATTTCATCCTCACTACTGATTATATTCTGTCTAAGCTGCATCTTTCACTAGTGAGCTTACATACTTTGTTAATGACTACATACTAAGTTAGCAGCTTCGGCTCTGGGCCTGTTGTTCAGGCTGCAGTATTTCAATGCTTCAGCACTTTTTACATCAGCATAAGTGGTTTGTTATAACTTAATACAATACCTACTAGCACAATGGTTATCAGTTATAAAATATACAGGATTCATCTATAGGTCAACTCTGGCTTGGGCCTGTTGTCCAAGCCTTAGCACTTCAGAAGCCCAGGGAGTACATGGTTCCTGAGGTTGGTCTATTAGGGTTGCCACCCATTCTGGCACGATTGTTTTAGTTCTTGATGAATGTAAATATATACAAAATATTACTAAAAAGGCTCCAAGGGGTATCAAGAGTATCAATATCACAAGTTCCCACATATAATCAATATAAAGGCTATACGATTAGAGCTAAACAGGCTGAGCACTACAGATGTGTGTAATTCATCTGGATGTTATTCCCAAATTATCAATACTCTGTATTGTTGCAAAGCTCTTATAACTGTTAGTTGCTGATGTAGTCTGCACGCACAGCACCAGTTTATGTGTCCAGAAACACCTTCCCTAGTTATACTTCCTTGACTTCAACCCTGTCAGCAATATTCCCAATGACCTTTAAAACAATTAGAAGTATACCTTCTAGGATGACATGGACCACAATTGTTACAGGATAACCGAACCAACCGTGCTGGTAAAACCTGAGTTCTTCTCTTGGGAAATTGCTTGGATGTATACCAGCTCTATATGGATGATGAATACACCAAACAGGACACTGTCATCTTTTAACAATGTCCGATGGTCCACTTGGCCACACTGCAGGAACCTCTGGTCCAGGTAGCTCTAGAAAGGAAACAAAAGTGACATGGCTCCGGAATTCCTTCCTGCTTAAGGAATTTGAATGGTCCTGTCTTTAATCTCCACAGCAGGATTGGTGGGCGTCGGGGTCACCAAAATGCCGAGGTCCTTACTTCTCCATGCAGGAACAGGAACGACACAACACCAATATGATGATCAGATCGTTCGTTTATTTCCCAATCCTGGTTACATTTATATTCTACTAAGCTCCATACACACACTCATCTATCTTCTAATAGGCTACAGGTTATCTGCACGCCCTGTTCATGCGCCTCTACAAGCATTTGCATTGGTTAATTGCAATTAGCACGTAAAGCCCAAAACTTGCCAAAAACTCCCTTGTCTCATACCCTGTTTTGCTCAGACTTGTGTGCTTTTGCTGACCACAGATGTTTCTCACTTATCTGCTATCTTGTGTGTTTTTGCCAGCCCTATTTTGCTGGCCTTGTCTTCGTCCTTGCATTCTTCTGCCTGCACTAACTTCCCTCCAGCGTGGCCCAGACTCCTACAGGTGGGGTTCTGTGTGGCTGGCAGTTATTCATTTAACCGATGTTCCTTAGGAATTTGTTTTACGTGTAGTGATTAATCCAATTCTCTTTCCCTGTAACTTTTACAGAAAAATAAGAATTTAATAGCACAGTATATGGATCCTCCCATTTATGGTCCAACTTTGTTTTGCAAGAGTGGACTTTTATCATTACTGTATCCCCAAACTGCATATGATGTACTTGCATTCCTGCTGGTACTGGTTGAAACCCTTGACCTTGTGCTCTATTTTCTTGTAGATGTTTTTGTATCCCCAATACAAAGTCTGGTAATTCCTTCATCTCCATCTGAGAGGCTGGTCCTAACAGAGACAAAGGTCCCAGGTACAGCTAAATGATTGCCAAACACTGTTTCTGCTGGTGACAACCCTAGAGGTTGTCGAGGGGTATTTCTAATATCCCATAGCACTATTCCTAAAACTCCAGGTAATTTCAAACCCACTTGACTACAAGTTTGAGCAATTTTATTTTTAAGAGTCCTATTCTTTCTTTCCACCTGTCCTGAGGACTGTGGATGATATGGAACATGTAGCTGTCGCTGTATTCCTAAACATTTATAAATGTTTAGTACTCCTGCTGAGTACTATATAAGATTCTATGGTTTCAGGTATTCTGTATCTGGTAATGATTTTCCTGCAGGAGTCCTTTGATCACTCCCGCAGTATCAGCCTTCCTGGTGGTAAAAGCTTCCACGATTACCAGTAGGTGCTTAAGTCGGCTCACAAGAGGCATGTCAGCATAATCAATTTGCAGTCCTTGGAATGGGAAGTATGCCCATGGTTGTCCTCCAGCCTTCTGTTTGGGTTTTGCATTGGAAAACTTTCAACATGTGGGACAAGAACTCACAATCCTTTTTACTGCCATATGTATTCCCGGAGCTGCCCACATTCTCTCAATATGGTTAACAACTGCTGTCATTCCCCAACGTGTTTTATCATGAAACCACCTAGCCATAGTCATTAAATATTTTCTTGGTAAAATGGGTTTTCCTCCAGTAGTCCAAATTATAATTTCATCTTTCACAGTGTCGTGGTTTGAACTTGGCTAGTAGCCAATCATCATGCAGCCAGTTGCTTACTTTTTTCCCCCCTCTCTGGTAAAATAGGGGAGGGACAAAAAAAGAAGACTTCGTTGGTTGAATAAAAAACCCCAGTTTAGTAATAGTAACAAAACAACATAACAATAGGAAGTCTAAACGGGTAATACACAATACGGTCGCTCACCACCCAGCGACTGGTACGCGGCCTGCCCCCAGCAGCAATCCTGACCACACCAAAGATCCCACCGCGCCAACGGGAAGCTGAAATGAGAGAACATGTGCTCCTTTATATACTGAGCATGACATCACATGATATGGAATACTCCAATGATCGATCTGGGCCCAGCCCTCCAGCTGTGCTCCCTCTCAACCCAGGGAAAGTTAAGTTTATCCTGGCTGAAAGCAGGACAGTCTCCACCCCTTATTCCATACCATTGACGTTAAACTCAGGTTCCAAATACATTCTAAGGAATCACCACCCCTTTCCCGGGTCTCACAGATATCATTCCCTTAGTCTATGGGCCATCCTTCAAAAATGTCTACTGAGTTCATTTAGTCCATAACTTTGGGTTCCATCTGTCATGACAGTCTTTAAGGCTGGAGGAATGAGGTGGAGTTGGCTCAGTCGGTAGAGCAGGAGGCTTGGGATGTGGCAGGAGGATGTTGCAGGGCACAAATTGCAATAACAGGGTTATTTGACAGTTCGATTCATTGGCTATTTTCACCTAAAATCAAATCTCCTTGAGGCACACATCGGACTTCTGGGTCCTTCTGCATTACCCACCAAGTGCACCCAGGTCCTTGGGCAAAAGTAATCCCATGCATGGATTTACCTTTACCCAATGCAGGAGTAACCCAGACAGTCTTCCCCAGCATATTCCTAATGCGCACTACGGGGGCTTTATCCCCATCCACAGTATGTAGGAGGTTTGATTGAGCAGGGCCAGCTTGCTTGGCAGATCCTCTGGTATTGACTAACCAGGTGGCTTTTGCTAAATGCACGTCCCAGTTTTTGAAAGTTCCACCACCCATTGCTCTCAGTGTAGTTTTTAGCAACCCATTGTATCACTTAATTTTCCCAGAGGCTGGTGCATGGTAGGGAATGTGATATATCCACTCAATGCCATGTTCTTTGGCCCAAGCGTCTATGAAGTTGTTTGTAGCGGCCAAAATAACGAGTCAGAGAGTTTTTTTTTACGCAGCCAGACAGCTATATATCTTTACTCCTATCAGCATAAGACCACTCTCACACGGGCTGTGCAGACCAATCAATTTCTTGTTCACGTGCTGTTCACGCAGCAGTAACTTGTCACAGTTCAGTACTTTTCCACAGTTCAGTGTTGCAGCTGTCCGTTGTTTTTCCCTGCCACCTTGGCACAACTCAGCAGTTTCTTATCTTTCTCCCAAGGCCTGTTTCTCATCAAAGCCTTGCTGCTTCCCAGGGGCTGCGCTGAGCTGACAGGTTGATGTCAACTTGCCTGTCTCCCACATCTCCCCCTTCTCTGTTTTATAGCTGCACCTGCAAGACTTGTTTCAGAGCTTTATCAATTAAGGTTTAGACAAACTTCAAAAACCACAGTATACATAAAATAATTCTACAAAAGGCTAAAAACAATACAGCAGTTACAGTTACTAGTTGAAAAGAGTAGGCTGGTTTCACTGCCAATAATTAAAGCATATGACTAAGTATTACGAAATAAACAAGAAGGAAAATACAGACTAGCACACTTACTTAATGGGGTACTAATATTTAGATCCGCAATTGCTGGGGAACCCTGGACGCAGCGAAGATTTGGAGTACCTTTCCTTGCAAATTGGAAATCCTACGCGATGCGTCTATCTGTAGGTGAGGCATCCAAAGTCGCTGCAAGCAGGTCCAGCCTCATATATCTAAATCAGCAGGCCAAAATAACTGGCACTTTTCTTTGAGCGGAAACATCTGATTTCATCCTCCTGTTGGGTTCCACCCAGAGCCTGGCCACCACTCAAGGGGGGAAAACCAAGGGAGTTTCTAATAAGGTTAAACACTTGGGTTCTTAATTCTTAATATTGCTAAACAAAGAAAGTTGAATACACACATTCTTATAGCATTTAATCCTTATTAATAACTACATTTTGTCTAAGCTACATCTTTCACTAGTGACTAGTAAGCCTACATATTTCGTTAATGATCAAATACTAATAATGCTAATAGTAATACACATTTTACTAATTAACAAGAAATAATAATGGATAATGTTTAGTGTTTCAGACTTCTCTAAGTGATAGCTGCAGTCGCCGAGTTCCTAGGGGAATGTAGCCTGCGTGTTGATTTCTGCCTCATCATTTGAGGGGTCTGTGGCATCGGGTTGGAGGGTTGCTCCTTCCAGCTCACAATATGGCTTGACTTTCCTTGCTGGTATCCACCGAGGACCTGTGGGCGATAAAACACAAGCATACCCCCTCCCCCATACAGCAGATCTATTGGTCCTCTCCAGGTCGCATCTTCTTTGGGATCCTTATACAAGACCCGTGGCTTAATCGTAGAGTCTGTTGTGGTGTTAAAATGACGTTCTGCTGCTGTCAAAGCAAAACGATTTTTGTTTAAGAAATTAAGAGTATACAAAGCCATTGCCAGTTGATTATGTGGTGTGTCCAGAGAATTCCCCCTTCTTTGTTGTAAAATCAAGGCCTTTAGTGTACTGATCATCAGAAAGATTTAAAGTTAGTCCTTTTAGAATGTCTATACCTATTATATATTCAGGAATGGGGACTATCATGAGTGAATACAATCGTCTTGGGAGGTTTCCTATTTTCATTTCTATTTGTGTTTGTACAGCTTCAATTTGTTTTCCTTTCAAACCTGTGATAATTAGAGGTTTTCCTTTAAATTTCCTGGGATTCCCATATATTAAGGAAGCCTCTGCTCCAGCATCAATCGGGGCACTTACAGTTTGTGGGGACCATAATATTGATTCACCTCCCTTGCCTCCTGCAAAGGGTACAAGTCAGAAAACGATGCCTAATTCTCTTTCAGCCCCGGAACCAGTGATCCACCCACAGGAGCCCTCCGTGAGCAGATGAAGGGTCCCACTGAGGTTTGAGAAGAGGTGCTGTAGGCTGAGTTGTCCTTGGATCCTTAGTTTCAGAACTATTCAGCCCTCTCTGTATATATATTTGCTAGGGCTGTCTCGAGTGTCTCAATTCCCTGCACTCCCACGGGGCCTCACTCTCCAAGGTCACCCAGCAGCTGTATTTTTTTTCTACCACATTAGAAAGGGGATTTCCTATCTTATTAATCAAAAGAGGTATGATTACATTTTTATATGCCGGTGGGGCAGCCTTAATCAGTTTATTTCTCATGGTGACAGACAAGGGACGCCGCATCACAGTGTCAGCACCTTCTGTAAAAACTGCCACTTTTGGCGTTCAGGGGAGGAGGGGTGGGTGGGGGCACGCCAGGGGCATGGTGCCGGGCTCGGCTGCAGGCGGTCGCCCCGTGGTGGAGGGGGGCTTGGGGAGGCCCAAGGCCGCCGCCGCCAACTCCGCGCTGGCAGGTGGGGGAGCGTGAATGCTGAGTACAGAGATCCACACACTCGGTTTTCCAGAAAGAATACTGTGCTTGCGTCTTGGGAGAGTCCCCATCAGAGTCCTCATTGGCACGTAGTGGACATGTGGAAGGGGCTTCTGGATTTTCTGGGGGTGTCTCAGCCACAACTGTAGGATCCGTCTGAGAATCGGATCCACTAGGTGATATGGCATCGGCTGCAGCTGCAGCAGCAGTCCAATCACTTTTTAACTGTTTCAGGGATTCATGTACCAGTTGCCATGTAGTTAAAGATGATGCAGCGATGGTATCCCCCTTTGTGGCTGCCTCGAATAAGGCATTCCCTGCCTCTTTCCATGTTTCAAGATTAAAAGCAGACTGTGCATCAGCAGGGACCCCATTCCTTTTGCACCAAATAAGCAAAGTGCATATCGCCTTTTCCTCATATTTGATTCCCTGCTTCTCTAGAATTCTTATCAAAATATGTAACATAGACCTTTTCTCTGCAGAAATTTGCACCCCCATGTCAGTCCCCAGCTGCTCACCTTCTTTCAGGTGCCTTCAGTTGCCATCCGGACTATTCGGCTCAATCTCCGCCGACCATAGAGTTCAGCTGGGCTCCGCTACCACCGCACAGCGTCCATGGTCCTCGTTTTGTCCCAAATCACATCGTGATTCGTTCGTCGGGGTCACCAGTTGTAGCGGCCAAAATAACGAGTCAGAGAGTTCTTTTTTTTTTTATGCAGACAGACAGCTATATATCTTTTCTCCTACCAGCATAAGACCACTCTCACACGTGCTGTGCAGACCAATCACCTTCTTGTTCAGGCGCTGTTCACGCGGCGGTAACTTCTCACAGTTCAGTACTTTTCCACAGTTCAGTGTTGCAGCTGTCCGTTGTTTTTCCCTGCCACCTTGGCACAACTTGGCAGTTTCTTATCTTTCTCCAAGGCCTGTTCCTAATCAAAGCATTGCTGCTGGTCAGAGGCTGCGCAGAGTTAACAGGCTGATGTCGACTTGCCTCTCTCCCACAGTTGTTTCGGAAATGTGTCCCATTATCTGACTCAATTCTCTCTGGCATGCCATGCCACCAGAAGACATGCTTCTCAAGACCTACAATGGTGTTCCAGGCACTGGCAATTGATTACTGGAAACAGGAGCAGGATTTCGCCTGAAAGAACCCCGTTTTGTACTTGTTCTTCCTTCCAACCAACATACCTGCTCTTCTAGGAGGTAGGTAGGGTTTCCATCCCATTTCCTCATGTCTTCTCTGTAGTCACGCAGGCGATGCCACAGCTTCCCCCATGGTGTATACTGGTTTCCTCAAGTAGAGAAACGACTGCTCCTAATAGCCGAGATTCTAGTCCATGCACGTGGGGAGTAGGACATGTCCTCTTTAACTTGCTGGAATTCTTGAGATAATTTCTCCACAGCCGCGACGAGGGAGGAAGAGAGAATTTCTTCATATTGTCATAGTCGGCGAGCCAGTTCATCGACTGTTGGTCCATCTTCGTCTCTCCATTCCATTATTGCTAATGCATTGGCATATGATGAGGGTGTGCTCCGCACAAAATTCCTCCACATGGGCTGGGGGCATCGGACTTCATCTGGATCTGTGGGTAGCTGTGCATTATCTGGGGCATAGTAAACCACCTCCCGCACAGCTAGCTCCCTCAAATATTGAATACCTCTCTCCATACTGGTCCACTTACTTGGATGACATACAAAGTCTTCCTTGAAGGGATACCTCTCCCTCACACTTGACAGGAGTTGCCTCCAGAGACTGAGATTTTTGTGTCTTCTTTCCAATGGCTTTGTCGATGCCCCCTTCCCTAGACAGGGATCCCAGCTGCCTGGCCTCCCTACCCTCTAATTCCATGCTACTGGCCTCGCTATCCCAGCAGTGGAGCAGCCAGGTAACGAGTTGCTCACCTGGATGGCGGCTGAAATCTTTTCGCATGTTTTGCAACTCACTCAGGGATAAGGATTGGGTGACTATCACTGGCTCTGCCTCCTCCTCCTCCTGTTCTTGTGATGGGCCTGGTTCATCGTCATCCTTTACAGTGCGAGGGGGTTTTCTTGTGTATTTCTTCTTATGTATGGGAGCAACTGACACCGTCATGGGTTGGTCCCCTGGTTCAGCTGCAGGGCCTGTCCTCGGGCTTGTAGTGGCTGCAGTTTCTGTTGTGGACTTTGGAGTGGTTGCAATGTCTCTTGTTTTGTTACCGGATCAAGAGCCCTTCTCTTCCTTTTGAGGGTACTGAATACTGTTTAATAGCACTCGGTAGGCGTGGGCCAGGCCCCAGCATGTCGCAGTGAGCTGTGCCTCTCTGGAATTACCCGGGTGACAACATACTTTTTCCAAATATTTTACTAGTTCTTCAGGATTCTGCACCTGTGCAGGAGTGAAGTTCCAATACACCGGAGGTGCCCACTCTTCTAGGTACTTGCCCATGCTACTCCACACCCCCAGCCACTCATAATTCTCCAACCTTGGGGTAGATCTCCGGGTGATCCTCTTAAATATTTTCTTAACCCTGAATAAAGCCTGAACCACATGCAGGAAAACAGTAGCTCCTAGCAGTAAGACGGCCATGTTAATGTCAACATTCCAAGGATATTTGAAATTCCTGAATTTCTCAAACTCAATTGCAAATAGCCCCAGGACAGACAACTGCATCCTATCATAGATCAGTGTTACATAGTACAGCAAAACCAAAATATTAATCCATCTGTCATGGGTGGTGAGCAGCATGGGGTGTATGTACAGCAAATGAGGTGATAAAATCTTAATGAGCCAAGCAATTGACATTATGACCTGATTTGTTGTTATCGCAACCCTCGGGCCCCAATTTGGGTGCCAAAAAACTGTTGTGGTTTGAACTCAGCTTGCAGCCAATCACCACGCAGCCAGTCGCTTACTTTTTTTCTCCCCTCCCCGGTAAAATAGGGGAGGGACAAAAAAGGGAGAATTCATCTGTTGAATAAAAAAAAAAAACAGTTTAGTAATAGTAACAAACCAACAGTAACAATAGGAAGTCCAAATGGGTAATACACAATGCTGTTGCTCACCACCCGTTGACCGGTACGCAGCCCACCTCCAGCAGCGATCCCAATCGCAGCAAAGATCCTGCTGCGCCAACTGGAAGCCAAAATGAGAGAGCACACGCCTCCTTTATATTGACCATAATGTCACATGATATGGAATACTCCAATGACCAATCCAGGCCCGGCCCTCCAGCTGTGCTCCCTCACAGCTCAAGGAAAGTTAACTCTGTCCTGGACAAATCCAGGACACACAGCCTCTCAACTTTCCCATCAAGCCTGTTCTTCCTGAGTGACCTCTGCATATATCTGGGCTGGATTATTGCTATCTGGCCAATCGTTAGCAGAGGGAGTTGCTATGGTGGTACAGTCATATATAAGTTGGCAGGCAGCAGCTTTTGCTGCTCTATCTGTCAGTTCATTACTCCTTTCAATTTCACTGGATCGTTTGGTATGAGGTGGACAGTGTTCTACAGTGATTTCCCTTGGAAGCTTAATAGCTTCCAACATCATTAGGATTTCAGGCCCTTTAGAAATATTTTTTTCCTGACAAGGTAAGGAATCCTCATTCTTTCCATAGCATAGTCGTTGCATGACACACTCCAAAGGCATATTTAGAATCAGTATAAATAGTAATCTGCTGATTACGTCCCTACCAGGCTGCTCTTGCTAATGCAGTTAATTCAGTCCCTTGGGCACTCACCGAGGGTCTCAGAGGTTCTGGTTCAAGTATCTCTAAGTTTCTCACCACTGCATAGCCCGTGTGTCATTTTCCATTCACGTAATATAAAGATCCTTAGGTGAAAAGGGTTAGATCAGAGTTCTCTAGAGGTTGATCTTGCAGATCTTCCCACAGGTGGCTGGAGTGGAACACTGCCTTAGCACAGTCATGATGCAGCTCATCATCGGACGGAACAGGCAATAAAGTTGCTGGATTCAAAACATTACATCTTTTTTAAAGTAATATTTTCCACATTTAAATCAGTAATTCATAACAATGTGCTCTTTGTGGGGACAATGCTTGTGTAGCATGTTGTTTAAGAATTAGTTCTACTTCATGCGGGACATACATGGTTGTTGGGTGACCCAGAATTAATGGTCTGCTCCTTTTTATGATAGTTGCTGTTGCTGCTATTGCTTTAACACAGGAATTATTCCCTGCCACTATGTTATAGACTATCTTGCCAAAATGATGCAAGTTAGGACAAATTAAATTCCAATTATTCAATTTAGCAAGCGGCAACAAGCAAAACAGCGCTGGGTGGCCGGGGAGTCCTTGCTCCACCAACGGCGCGCACTTCCGCAGGTTTTCGTCTTGCTTATGTGTTACAAAGTGTTGCATAGTAATGAGACTCTCATACATATTCATAATCTATCCCCGCCTACCCCCGCTTCGTATTATAATGAGGTTTCCTCCTACTTGCGCCTGCGCAGTAAACTTCAACAGTCCTGGGCAGTGGTCGCAGAGTACTGAGTAGTGGTCGCAGAGATGAAGTACCTCCTCTTCCTCGCCGTTGAACTTTTCACCCCAAGGTTCTGCACAGCCTCCGTAGTTCTCTGACATGTCTCTGTTAAAGCTCTGATAAGGACGCACCCTTTACCCTTCTCATCCTCCCCCTCCTCCCTCCTTTCAGTCTCTTGCACAGTAGGAGTCCGTCCTTGCTTCAGCATTTTAACTTAGATAAGCACTTGCAGTCAGTTAGTTGTTACACAATGTAATAGTTAAGATTAAGCTTAGGTTTACATAGTTTATGGAATAACATGTCACAAGCTCCCAGTATCTTTAACGGAATTTGATGAACAAACAGTTTACTGTCTATCACACACTACAGGATCCAGTTGAGTTGAGTAATAAGCCACGGGGCAGCAATGTGGACCTAGCTTTTGAGTATGGAGTCCGCTAGCTACTCCTTTGTTCTCATGCACAAATAGTTCAAAAGGCTTGGAGTAATCTGGCAATCCCAATGCCAGAGCAGAAGCTAAAGCTCCTTTTATAGCTTGGAACGCCTTTTCTCTCTCTGGACCCCAGTGTATAGGCTCCATTTCCTCTGCCTTGGTAGCTTCTGTCCATGGCTTACCTTAACTCCCCCTAGCCCTGGTATCCAGGGTCTGCAGTATCCTATCGCACCTAAAAATCCTCACAATTGCTTCTTTGTTACTGGTCGAGGTATTTCTACAACAGCCTGGACCTGTTCTGGGTCTACTAATCTTTGTTCTTCTTTTAATATGAATCCTAAATATTTTACTTCCTGCTGGCACAGCTGAAGCTTAGAAAGAGATGCATGGTGACATTTCTCTGCTAAAGCAGTAGATAGACAAATAGTATCTTTCAAATAATCTACATGTGTCTTGCTGGCAAGCAACAAATCATCTACATATTGTACACATATAGAACCTCAAAGTAATATAGTATCTTTCAAATTTTCTCCTTGCTACCCCAGCATGTGATCCTTAAAATAGTTGCAGATGTCAGAGGCGGCTTGGTCTACAAACACACTTGCTGCCTGTTGCAATCTTCCTCAGTAGTCACTGGGGTGTTCCTCCGGCCTCTATCTACATTCCTGTATTTTTAGTTCAATCTACTCTTATCTCCATGCAGACTATAATCACATTTATTTCTAACCACTGCTTGGCAATTATCTCTGTTTGATTATTACAATCCCAATTAGGATCAGCCTGAGGCCAGGCAGTCTGATTTGCCCCTGCCTGTAGGGTTAATTCCACATTCTTTTCAATTATCTTTCTGTCTGGATGGAATAACTCTCTCAATAACTCAGTTGGCCCAGGATGGATTATATCCCGAACAAATATTGGAAAATAATGATACACATCGATCAGCATCTTGCCTTAACCTGGGCATTTGATTTCCCCACATTACCAAATCCCTGGCATTCCAGGGGTGATGGGTGTATACATATAACACTGGAGGTGGGGGAGAAAAATTTCACACACACACACGCTCCCTCACCACTGGCTGCATTGCAAGAGGATTAGGGATAACATTAGAAACCACAGGGTTTCTAATGGTTCTGCCCAGCAGAAACAGTAGGGACAGCAGAGACAATTGGAGGGTAATCAACAAGCGATACAGAGGGAGGAGTATAGGGTGGTGCAGAGACCAGCTCTGCAGGCATCTTGGTTAATTTACTCACAACTGTTGCAGCGCAAGTTCTTCCTCGAGGTTTTTGTACTCATTTTCGATCATCCTCTTTATGGTGGTCGTATGTCCAATTATCCCATACATACCAATAATCCATTTGTTGAGGTTCTTCATTTTCCAAATTTTCCGGAGCGTAGCTGCTTTTATAAATTTGAGGGATCCTTTGTGGGGGACCTTTGCTCCTCTAAGTGCTGGCCAGTCTTCCTTACATAGCTTTACCATTCTTTTTTTTTATATAGACCTTTAATACCATCTATTTTCTTCCAATTTTTTAGTACCTTGGTTGAGGGCGTCCCCTTCTCTACTCCAGGTTTATTTCCATTATTGTGTGTTTCCAGAAACCAGACTACCAGAATTTAGGACCAGGAGTTTAAAGACTCACCAGCCAGAGCCCCTTGTTCCCAAGGTCCCAGGTGAACTCACCCAAGGTTGCCAGCACTGGACGTTGGTGATGAGAGGGTCCATCAGCATCTCCTAGGGTCCCATCTGGGTATACCAAATTGCACAACACAGACTTAGTCAGAAGTAATTTCAGTGAAGCTCTGCCTAATTACACTGGATCTGAATAGCTACTACAGGATTCATCACTCTAGTATTTAAACTAATGTTGAGCTTGACAGACTGAAAATGCTTACATAAAGCAATCACACAAAACATTATGACAATCGCAGGAAAATCTATACAGTAAACTTTAGTGTTTCAGACTGCTCCTGTAGAATATTATAGCACTTGCTTTAAAACAGGGCTCATAACCCACACAAAAATCCTTCAAAATAGTTCAATTGTAAGAAATGGAACCCTGAATAAAAATGTGCTTTCATCAGTATAATAAAGCATCTCATGCCACAAAACATAACTGTCATTGCTGTTGTGAATATTACAAGTGAGTCAATTAATTTGAAGAAGGATGTGCATACTAACTTGCAAAACTCAATATCCTTTGTGTGGGCCCAAAGTATAACATCAACAGGATGCCTCACAAACCAAGTAGAATATGAGTTGGGACAGTCAAAATTGTTGACTCCCTGCAGTGCTTGAGAGGGCATGAGACTTTACAGGGTCAATAAAAGGAAAGTAAATTTTTTTTTCTAACACTAAATCTTCTTTTGAAAATGAAATATCATAACGGACTCAAGAAACAGAGAGTATGCTTTAAACTCTTTGCAAATCATGATCGACTTCCAAGCCTCTGTGTCTATGCATAGTCCCTAAAATCTATACAATCACAGAATGGTTTCAGTTGGAAGGGACCTTTAAAGATCATCTAGTTCCAAGCCCCCTGCTGTGGGCAGGTACATATTCCACTAGATCAAGTTGCTCAAAGTTCCATCCAACCTGACCTGGAACACTTCCAATGATGGGGCATCTACAACTTCTCTGGGCAACCTGTTCCAGTGCCTCACAGCCCCTCATCGTAATAAATGTCTTCATTATATCCAATCTAAACTTACCATGTTTCAGTTTAAAACCATTACCCCTTATCCTGTCACTACAGGCACTGGCAAAAATTCTCTCTCCATCTTTCTCATAAGCCCCCTTTATATATTGAAAGGCTGCAAGAAGGTCTCCTTGGAGCCTTCTCTTCTCCAGGCTGAACAACCTCAACTCTCTCAGCCTTTCTTCATAGGAGAGGTGTTCCAGCCCTTTGATCATCTTCATGGCCCTCCTTTAGACTCGCTCATGCAGGTCCTTCTTGTGCTGGGGACCTCAGAGCTGGATGCAGTACTCCAGGCGAGGTCTCACCAGGGCAGAGTAGAGGGGGACAATCACCGCCCTTGACCTGCTGGCCATGCTCCTTTTTATGTAACCCAGGATACCATTGGCTTTCTGGGCTGCAAGTGCACATTGATGGCTCATATCCAATTTTTCATCCACCAATATCCCTAAGTCCTTCTCTGCAGGGCTGCTCTCAATCCATTCATCCCCCAGTCTGTACTGATACTGGGGATTGCCTTGATCCAGTGCAGGACCTTGCACTTGGCCTTGTCGAACTTCATGAAGTTCGTAGGGGCCCACTCCTCAATCCTGTCAAGGTCCCTCTGGATGTCATCCCTTCCCTCTAGCATATCAACTGCACCACTCAGCTTGATGTCATCCTCAAACTTGCTGAGGGTGCATTCAGTCCCCCTGTCTATGTCATTAATAAAGACATTGAACAGTACCAGTCCCAATACGGACCCCTGAGAGAGATCACTTTTTACTGATCTCCATTTGGACATTGAGCCATTGACTGGAACTCTTTGGATCTGGCCATCCAGCCAATTCCTCATCCATCAAATAGTCCCTCCATCAAACCCATATCTCTCCAATTTAGAGACAAGGATGAATTTGGGACTATATCAAAGGCCTTGCAGAAGTCAAGGTAGATGATATCAGTTGCTCTTCCCTTTTCCACCAACGCGATCACTCCATCGTAGGCAGCCTCCAGATTAGTCAGGCACTATTTGCCTTTGGTGAAGTCATGTTGGCTCTCTCTAATCACCTCCCGGTCTTCCATATGCCTTGACATAGCTTCCAGGAGGATCTGTTCCATGATCTTACAAGGTACAGAGGGGAGGCTGACTGGTCAGTAGTTCCCAGGGTCCTCCTTTTTACTCTTTCTAAAAATGGGCGTGATGTTTCCCTTTTTCCAGTCACTCTGGACTTTGCCTGACTGCCATGACTTTTCAAATACAATGGAGAGTGGCTTAGTGACTACATCTGCCAGTTCCCTCAGGACCCTGGGATGCACCTCATTGGGTCACAGAATCACAGAATCACAGAATCATCTAGGTTGGAAAGGA
>MU210525.1:518343-534557 GCA_017315185.1 Bubo scandiacus | reverse complement strand
TTGCCCTTCTCTGGATACGCTCGAGTAATTCAATGTCCTTTTTGTAGTGAGGGGCCCAAAACTGAACACAGTAATCGAGGTGCAGCCTCACCAGTGCCGAGTACAGGGGCAAGATCACCTTCCTGTCCCTGCTGGCCACGCTATTTCTGATGCAAGCCAGTATGCCATTGGCCTTCTTGGCCACCTGGGCACACTGCTGGCTCATGTTCAGCCGGCTGTCAATCAACACCCCCAGGTCCCTCTCTGACTGGCAGCTCTCCAGCCACTCCTCCCCAAGCCTGTAGCGCTGCTGGGGGTTGTTGTGGCCCAAGTGCAGCACCCGGCATTTGGCCTTATTGAAACTCATGCAGTTGGCCTTAGCCCATCGCTCCAGCCTGTCCAGATCTCTCTGCAGAGCCTCCCTACCCTCGAGCAGATCAACACTCCCACCCAACTTGGTGTCATCTGCAAACTTACTGAGTTTCAATCCCCTCGTCTAGATCATCAATAAAGATGTTAAACAGGAGTGGCCCCAAAACCGAGCCCTGGGGGACACCACTCGTGACCAGCCGCCAACTGGATTTAACTCCGTTCACCACAACCCTCTGGGCCCGGCCATCCAGCCAGTTTTTTACCCAGCAAAGCGTGCAATCATCCAAGCCTCGAGCAGCCAGTTTTGCCAGGAGAATGCTGTGGGAAACGGTGTCAAAGGCCTTACTAAAGTCAAGGTAAACTACATCCACAGCCACAAGTCCCATGGACTTGTGTATATTCAGGTTCCTCAGGTGGTCTCAAACCTGATCTTCTCCTACAATGGGAGGGACTTCATTTCCCCAGTCCCTGCCTTGAGATTCAAGGACTTGAGAGATGTGGGAAAAGCAATTGCCAGTGAAGACTGAGGCAAGAAATTGCTGAGTACCTCAGCCTTCTCCATGTGAATTGTCACCAGATCCCCTGTCTCAGTTTTTTTTTTTGGGGGGGGGGGAGATTTCTTTTGTCTTCCTTTTATGACTAACATACCAGTAGAAGCCCTTCTTATTATTCTTCACATCCCTTGTCAAATTTAGCTCCAGCTTTGCCTTAGCTTTCCTGATTCCATCCCTACACTCCCAGGCAGTATCCCTATATTCTTCCCAGGATGGATGCCCCTGGTTCCAATGCCTATGCATTTCCCTGTTGTATTTCAGTTTGATCAGGAGGCCCTTACTCAGCCATGATGATCTCCTGCCTTTCTTGCCTGATTTCTTGCACATGGGAATTGAGAGTTCTTACGCTCTGAGAAAAATGTCCTTAGATAGCTGCCAGCTCTCTTCTGCTCCTTTATCCCTGAGAGCAGTTTCCCAGGGGGTCCCATCCACCAGTCCCTTAAACAACTGAAAGTTCACTTTACTAAGGTTTAGGGTCTCGACTATACTTTTCACCTGGCTTATATCCCTTGAGATCATGAATTCCACCAGGGCATGATCACTGCAGCCCAGGCTACCACGAGTCTTGACCTCTCCTTTAAGTTCCTCTGCATTGGTGAGCAACAGGTCCAGTAATGCATCTCCTCTGGTTGGGCTTTCTATCACCTGTCTTAGGAAGTTATCCTAATTTTCCAAAATTTTCCAGAGCATAGCTGCTTTCTGAAATTTGAAGGATCCTTTGCGGTAGACCCCCGCTCCTCTAAGTGCTGGCCAGTCTTCCTTACACAATGTTATTGCTCATTTTTTTGATAGACCTTTAATACCATCCAATTTTCTAGTACCTCAGCTTAGGGCATCCCCTTCTCTATGCCAGGTACTTTCCCCATATCTGTATGCCAAATTCATGTATCTTATGCTGATCAGGCCATGCACACATCTCCTAGTGCACTTCTGAGATGAGACTCGACCCCATTTGGACTTCTGAGTTGGGAGTCAAACCCATTTGGACCCAGAATACCTAGAATTTAGTAGCGGAATTTTAACACTCACCGGTTGGTGCCTCCCATCCCCAGAGTTCCCAGGTGAACTCACCTGATGCCGGCAGTTGGACATTTGGAGACGAGAGGGACCGATGGTGGTTGCCTAGATTCCCACCTGGGGTGCCAAATTTTTATGGAAATTACATGACAGCCACCATAACAGGGTTTGACTCTAGGTTTCTGTTGAAGTGATAAGCTGAAAGATAGATTACTCTATAAAAGTATTTTTTATTAATAGCGCTACAGCTCGAGCTGGGTGCTTCCGAAGAGGGACCCCGAACAAAGAAATCCCTGGACAATTATACTCTTACAATCTAAGTTCCCCACCCCTCACATGACAATTCAGACCAATAGTAATATTAAGGTCTGGGGTCTTCCCGTTCTTTGTTGGGTTCCCTCATTGTCTCTAGGCGAGCCGCTTCTTCTCTTATCTCTAAGGTTGCAGCATCTGCTGATGATTGTAGTCGCCTTCCTTGCTTCCTTATCTTCCAGCTTGAACAGGCTCTGGGGCCTCCTTTTACTTAACTAGGTAGAAGTTCAGCATATCTAGGTGAAAGTTCACAGCTTGTGGCCTAAGGCTGCAGCAAATTTAGCAACTAATGCTAAGCAAGTTATGCTAAGCAAGTTTGATATAAGTAGCATACCAAATCACACAACACAAGGTCACAAGAAGATGTCATGTGTAGAATGGCTGTCCTATTTCTATTTCCAGGCTGTGCTTTCTGCTTCTTGGCATATAATGAAAAGATTTGCATATGCCCTGTGTAAGGTGTTTTTACATTCTTCTGGATGAAAGGAATTATTTAAATGCTAGATATTCTTTATAAAACTTTGTCACAGCTGAATTGAAATACAGAGAGACATTTTCTGTTGGGGAAAGAAAAAGGAGGACCCCTGGGAAATCTAGCATTTCAACTGGTTAGCAAGCAACTTAAGTGTGCAAAAGTGGCAATTGCACAGCTACTTTATAAACTGTCAGTCTTCTGCCCAACAGCTGAAAGCCGCTAATGGGGTGGGGGAAAAAAATCATAAAATACACTGTATAAATATAACAGGCTTTCTTGTGTTCTAATGTGGCTTTAAGACATTAGGTGTGAAGTCCAATATACATTCCTTTTAAAATAAACAAACATGGGTGCTCTTGCAATATTAACTATGGCATGGCTATCCAAGATTTTTCATCTTACAAAGAATAGTGAAGTTGAAAGAATGAAGCCTTTCTCCCCTCAGTTAGGGTCAGCTGTCACAGCTGTGTCCCCTCCCAACTTCTTGTGCACCCTCAGCCTCCTCACTGGTGGGGTTCTATGAGAAGCAGAAAAGGCCTTGACCCTGTGTAAGCACTGCTCAGCAATAATGAAAACATCTCTGTATTATCAACAGTTTTCAGCACAAATCCAAAACATAGCCCTATACTAGCTTGTGGGAGGCATCGGCCTGTCAGCCCTGCACAGCCTCTGAATCAACAGCCAGGCTTTGATGAGAAACAGGCCTTGGGAGAAAGATAAGAAACTGCCGAGTTGTGCCAAGGTGGCAGGGAAAAACAACGGACAGCTGCAACACTGAACTGTGGAAAAGTACTGAACTGTGAGAAGTTACCGCCGCGTGAACAGCACGTGAACAAGAAGGTGATTGGTCTGTACAGCGCGTCTGGGAGTGGTCTTATGCTGATAGGAGAAAAGGTTGATAGCTGTCTAATTGCTGATTTGCTAATTATGAAGTAAGAGCTTTGGCGAGAGCATAAGTATGTACTATTGGAAAAATAAACGGCTTTGCTTGTTATAACTCTCATAGAGTTGTGCAGGTCCTATATCCTCCCGCAACAAATGGTGACCCTGATGTCCCAAGACGAAGAGCAGAAGACGCTGCGGGAGGATCCCCAATTGGAGGTATTGTCTACAGCGGGGCTGTGGCAGGGAGGATGGAAAACAGTCGATCGATGGAAATTCACCCGGGAGAGGTGATCAATCGGGAGCAGCATGGGGCAGAACAAGTCCGCAGAGGAGACGGCCACTGTCAGACTCCTGCTGCATATACTCTCTAAGAGAGGGATAACTTACACTCTAAGAGAGGGATAACTTATAACGAAACTTCTGTACGAAGGTTACTTAAATGGTGCAGAAACCACGGCTATCCTGCCAATACCCTCACAGCCTTTGAACCAGCAAAATGGGCTGAAATAGGTGAACAGTTGTGGGATGCTAGTGCCAAGGGGGATCAGCATGCCAGTGAGCTAGCAACCACTTGGAAGGTGGTTTCGGACACTCTTAAAGTGCGGAGTTGGCGGCGGCGGCCCTGGGCCTCCCCGAGCCCCCCCGCCGCGGAGCGACTGCCTGCGGCCATCTGGCACCGCGCGATCGTCCGTCCCGCCTCCCCCGAACACCAAAAGCAGCAATTTTTACAGAAGGTGCTGACACTGTGATGCGGAGTCCCTTGTCCATTCTAAAAGGACTAACTTTAAACCTTTCTGATGGTCAGTACACCAAAAGCCTTGATTTAAAAACAAAGAAGGGGGAATTTTCTGGACGCACCACATAATCAACTAGCAATGGCTTTATATATTCTTAATGGTGTTTTGATGTTTGTAGTATTTGTCATTTTATGTTGTGAGTAACAAGTGTGAGGGGCCCCTTTGTGTGGTTGTATGGTTGTTTTGCATGTGTGAGACGCAGCCCAGCTGCAGCTGCGGAGTGCGGAGTTCTCTGACCCACAGTTCCATTATCCCACGAGGGAAGCGGCCGCAGAGGAACGAAGCGCAGGGCAGACTCTGTACCAGTGCGGGGGTAGTGCAGGACCAGTGAACATTCCTTAGTACAGAGCGCCCTAGTGCCTGCCCGCTGGGTCACTGGTGCTGCCTGTTTGTTCGGGCTCAGTGTTTTAAGTGTCATAGGTAAAATATCTCCTCTAGTGGGAGGGAGTAATTCTGTGTTGATTTTTGTCTTGAATTTAGGTGCATACTCTGTGGGGAGAGTGCACCTTTGTACCATCTGCCTGGGGGAGATACTGTCAGCTTACTTGGGTAGTGTTTTAAGGTAAAGTAGACGAGATGGGAAGCAGCCAGAGTGGGGGAATAGTCAAAAAGAGTCCCCTAGGCTGTATTTTAAAAACTGGAAGAAGATAGGGGGACCTCCAGGTGCAAGTGTGAATAAAAAGACACTAATCAAATATTGCAATCAGTGGTGGTTTATAATAATTTAGTCGATACCGATCAGGCGTGGACCTGGCAGCCTCCAAGTCAGTAACATCATTAGATACCACGGTATCCTTGATACCAACAGGAGTATATGGATTGTTGGGAAATGGAAAAAAAAAAAAGACAAAAAAAAGAAAAAAAAAGAAAAAAAAGAAAAAAGAAAACAGAAAAAAAGGAAAAAAAAGAAAAAAAAAGAAAAAAATAGAGTGCATTATTACTGGGAAGATCATCTACAACCTTACAGGGGTTGTTCATTTTACCAGGGGTCATAGATGCCGATTATGAAGGGGAAATCAGAATTATGGCCTGGACCCCTGTATCCCCATGTTCAGTAACAAAATGGTCAAAAATTGCTCAGCTTGTTTATTTTACTGTGGCTCCCCCTAATAGTATGCTGAGAAGCTGGGGTGACTCAGGATTTGGATCAACAGGTACTCCTCAAATATTTTGGGCTCAGACAGTGACACAAGGTCGACCTCTGGTAAAATGTGCCCTCACTAAAGCAGAAGAATCTGTTGAACTGACAGGCATTTGAGATACTGGTGCAGATGTGACCGCAATATCTGCGAGCAGATTGGCTATTAGCTCAGGTAACTCGAGTGCTTTTCGGGGTTGGTGGTCATGCTGTAATGTTTCAAAGCAAATATTCATGTAAGGGGCCCAGAAAACCGGGTAGCAAATATTCATCCATTTATATTGGAAACCCCTATTACATTATGGGGTCGTGACTGTATGGCTCCATGGGGAACTCAAATTGGATCAAATTTGTCTTAATCGCGACTGCAGCACAGCCCACCCCTAAACCCACCCTGAAACTAACCTGGAAAACAGAATCACCTGTGTGGGTGGGTCAGTGGCCCTTGCCAATGGAAAAGTTGCGCCACCTTAATGATTTAGTTCAGGAACAGTTAAGTGCAGGACATATCGTACCTACCACCAGTCCTTGGAACTCCCTGGTGTTTGTTATTTTAAAGAAAAGTGGTAAATGGTGACTTTTACATGATCTCCGACGCATTAATGATGCCATGGAGGATATAGGTACGTTACAGCCAGGAATGCCCTCCCCAACAACGATTCCCCGAAACTGGCATCTTGTAATAATGGATCTAAAGGATTGGGTTTTTTTTACCATTCCCTTGCATCCGGATGATGCACCCAAATTTGCCTTCTGTGTTCCCAGTATTAATGTTAGTGAACCTGCAAGACGGTACCACTGGGTTGTTTTGCCATAAGGCATAAAAAAGTCCCACGATGTGTCAGTGGTTTGTTGCAAAGGCTTTGAGCCCTGTTAGAATGCAGGTCCCCCAGGCTGTTATATATCATTATATGGATGACATCCTTATAGCAGCAGAAACACAGGAGATCATGGAAAAGGCTCTTGCTTTAACCAAAGACTCAGTATCTCAAATGGGGTGACAAATAGCACCTGAAAAGGTACAGCGATCATCACCGTGGCAGTACCTGGGGTGGAGAATTTGTGAACAGACCATTGTCCCGCAACAGGTTAAACTTAAAACTGATGTTAAGACTTTAAATGATTTACAGAAACTGTTGGGAGCCATAAATTAGATACAGCCGTTGTTGGGCCTAACTAATGATGATCTGCATAGCTTGTTTGATATTTTGAGAGGAGATCCTTCACTGACATCACCCAGAATACTTACAGAGAAAGCGAAACAAGATCTCCACCGTGTAGCTAACGCCATCTCAGAAAGACAAGCATCGTGATGTGTGCCCGACCATCCGTATCAACTGATATTATTTAACCCTCCAGGGCAGCCCTATGCTCTGCTGTTTTGGTGGGATGAAACACTTAGTGACCCTCTTGTTATTATTGAATGGATTGTTTTATTTTGTTTTGTTTTTTGTTTCGTGACACCAAATGCACAAGACAGTCACTACTCACCCAGAAATTTGCCAGACTGATCATGAAAGGTAGGCATCGCCTACTATTACTTGCTGGTCAGGAACCTGTGTGTATCATTGTTCCGGTTACTATGCACATGTTACAGTGGCTAATACAAATGTCTTTGAGCAAGCACGGCTTTCACATGCATTTTTCCACCAAAATGCCAGGGCAATACAAAACCAGTTTTCTTTATCAAGGCGTCAGGCTAAAGACATCATTGCCACTTGCCCTGAATGCCAGAAGGACTCCCTCTCTTCAACAGCTAGTGGTGTCAACCCTCAGGGACTCACCTCCTCAGAATTATGGCAATCTGACGTCACTCACTTTGCTGCATTTGGAACGTTAAAATATGTACATGTGTCTGTTGATACCTTTTCTGGAGCAGTGTTTGTGTCCTGCCATACAGTGGGGAGTCAAGCATCTGACCGGCATTCCCCACTCACCGACCGGACAGGCCATCGTGGAGCGTACGCATGGCACGCTAAAGCGTCTATTGCAACAACAAAAAGGGGGAGATGGAGGATATCTATCTACACCTCACGAAAGGCTAAATAAGGCATTATATGTCATGAACTTTTTAAACATTTCCCCTGCCTCACAGGTGCCGTCAATATTGCATCACTTCTCGTCACAGATACCAGATCAACAAGAAGTCCAGGGCAAGGCTCAAGTGTTAGCAAAAAACATGCAAAGTGAAACGGGGAAGGACCATATCCTTTAATAACCTGGGGAAGAGGTTATGCTTGTGTCTCCACAGGTCACAGTCCCTGGTGGTTACCGGCAAGGTGTGTGCAACCATACCTGAGGTGTGAGAGGCAGCTTTTAGTAGACACTCAGGAGCCGGCTGTGGGTGCTGTGGATGCCCCTATGCCGACAGTTTGCGGTCTCTTCGACTGATCATTTAAGCAGAATGGATGGGTAATGCTTGCTACTGCAATAGGACAAAATACACTATGTCTGTCCTTAATCACACTACAGTTGCCAACTCTTTTAAGAGAAAATGCTAACAGCAATTGCAACTCCTCGATGAAATATATAGGCTTACTAGTCACTAGTGAAAGATGTAGCTTAGACAAAATGTAGTTATTAATAAGGATGAAATGCTATAAGAATGTGTGTATTCAACTTTCTTTGTTTAACAATATTAAGAATTAAGAACCCAAGTGTTTAACCTTATTAGAAACTCCCTTGGTTTTCCCCCTTGAGTGCTGGCCAGGCTCTGGGTGGAACCCAACAGGAGGATGAAATCAGATGTTTCCGCTCAAAGAAAATTGCCAGTTATTTTGGCCTGCTGATTTAGAGGCTGGACCTGCTTGCAGCGATGTTGGATGCCTCACCTACGGATGGACGCATCGCGTAGGATTTCCAGTTTGCGAGGAAGGGTACTCTAAATTCTCGCTGCATCCAGGGTTCCCCAGTAATTGTGCATCTGAATGTTAGTACCCCATTGAGTGTGCTATTCTGTATCTTCCTTATTTTGTAGCACTTAGTCATATGCTTTATGGCAGTGATGAAAGTGCTTGTGTGAAAAAGATGTGTGCTGAATCTGATTTTGTGTGCATCAGTGGTCAGTGTGTGCCTAACAGATGGCAGTGTGATGGGGATCCGGACTGTGAGGATGGGTCTGATGAGAGTGCTGAACATGCCGGGTAAATTAAATCAGCTGTGGTCCTCAGTCAACCCAGTGTATCCCAGTGTCCTGTAAATGTGATGGTGAAAAAGACTGTCCTACTCTTTTCAACTAGTAACTGTAACTGCTGTTTTATTTTTAGCCTTTTGTAGAATTGTTTTAGGTATACTGTGTTTTTTGAAGTTTTTCTAAACCTTAATTGATAAAGCTCTGAAACAAGTCTTGCAGGTGCAGCTATAAAACAAAGAAGGGGGAGATGTGGGAGGCATCAGCCTGTCAGCCCTGCACAGCCTCTGAATCAACAGCTAGGCTTTGATGAGAAACAGGCCTTGGGAGAAAGATAAGAAACTGCTGAGTTGTGCCAAGGTGGCAGGGAAAAACAACAGACAGCTGCAACACTGAACTGTGGAAAAGTACTGGACTGTGAGAAGTTACCGCTGCGTGAACAGCGCGTGAACAAGAAGGTGATTGGTCTGCACAGCGCGTGTGAGAGTGGTCTTATGCTGATAGGAGAAAAGGTTGATAACTGTCTAATTGCTGATTTGCTAATTATGAAGTAAGAGCTTTGGTGAGAGCATAAGTATGTACTATTGGAAAAATAAATGGCTTTGCTTGATATAACTCTCATAGAGTTGTGCAAGTCCGATATCCTCCCGCAACACTAGCTACTATGAGAAAATTAACTGTCCCAGCCAAACCCATCACATTCTCCACCCCTTGTTCCTTTGTACCAGACAATAGGGTTTAACATTGCAATGAAGTCCTCCCCTTGCCACTGATCCATCTTGGACTTATCCACAGCCTGCAGTCCCTTAGGGGAGTACCTGCTCTATGTGCAGCCTTATCTATGAGCCACAGTCTCTCCAGGGATATACCTGCTGCAGCATAGACTTATCCACAGCCACAGTCGCTTTGAGGTGCACCTGTTCCAGCATGGCCTTCTCCATGGGTCACAATGCCTTCAGAGATATACCTGTTCCAGCATGGCCTTACCCACAGCTACAGTCCCTTCTGAAGTAAACATTCTCCAGTATGGCTATGGTCCCTCCAGGGATCTACCTGCTCCATCGTGGGTTTATCCATGGCCACATGCTTTGAAGTGCTCCAGCATGACCTCATGCACAGCCACTGATGCTTCAAGGTGTACCTGCTGCAGCATGGACTTATCCTTGGGCCACAATCCCTTCAGAGATATACCTGCTGTGGCACAGACATAACCACAGCCACAGACACTTCGAGATGTACCTGCTCTGGCATGGACTTATCCACGGCCACAGATGCTTCGAGGTGTCCTGCTCCTACATGGACTCATCCACAGGTCCATTTGACTCGAGTTCACACTGGAGTTCCAGTCTGTCCAGTACAGCAACACAGAAACATCAGCGATGCCATGGCCATCTGCCAGCCCAGGCGCATCGCCACTGCTGTTATCAGAATGTTCCCAGGCACAACAGAGTAAGATGATAAGCAGTGCAGCAGTACAGCAAGTAGCGAAAGCAAAAGCCAGACACTAATGAGCACTAGATTCTAATATACAGTAAGGCAAGCAAGCCCCATGGTAAGCACAGAAGCCTGTCAATTAATAGCTAAGCAGCAATAACAGCTATAAATTTGATCTACCACATTCCAATCAAATCTGTTGTTATCTCAAACCCTTCGAGTCCTACATTGGGCGCCAAAACGAACTGTTGTGGTTTAAACCTGGCCAGCAGCCAAACAACACGCAGCCACTCGCTCACCCTCTCCCAC
Source organism: Bubo scandiacus (assembly GCA_017315185.1). Taxonomy (NCBI): domain Eukaryota; kingdom Metazoa; phylum Chordata; class Aves; order Strigiformes; family Strigidae; genus Bubo; species Bubo scandiacus. The sequence continues at coordinate 524,155 of MU210525.1, read as the reverse complement.
CCTGGGGAATGGGGGAGTGAATTGGAGGGGTAAGGGTAAGGAGACTTGTAGGTTGAGATAAAAACAATGTAATAATTGAAATAAAATTAAATAAAAATAATAATGATAATAATAATAATAGGAAATTCAAATGAGTAACGCACAATGTGATTGTTCACCACCCTGTTCCCAGCTAGCGATCCCAGAGAAGAGAGAATCCTGAAACCACAATCCCAGAAGTCAAAGTGAGCTTCCCGATCAACCCTCATCTATATACTGAGCATGACACTATATGATATGGAATATTCCACTGGTAAATTTGGGTCTGTTGCTTTATCTATGCTCCCTCCCAGCTTCTTGCCTACCTGCACACTAGCAGGACATGGAAAGTTGAAAAGTCCTTGATTTCTTAGCAACAACTAAAAATATCAGTACATTATCAACATTCTTTTCATATCAAGTCCCATACTGAATCCAAAACACAGCACTATTCTAGCTACTAAGAAGGGAAAAAAATAAATTAGCTCTATCCCAGCTGAAACCAGGACACGTGCATTTGACCTGCATAATTAAAGTGTGTGTAATGCAACAAAGGAATATTTATTTTGAAAAAAATTTTGGTGTGAGGGAAGGAGAGGGTAGGTTAAGAGGATGGTAGAGAAGGGCTGTCAAACAGAAAATACTAATTTGGAGTGTTCCTCTGCATCTGAAAAATGAGTGCTTCTCCCTGGGTCTACTTACTGTGATACTGCTTATCTAAAAACAATAATAATTAAGAAGAAAATACATTATTCAAGCTCTAATGTAATTTGTTTAAACCTGTTTATACTCACTGGGTTGGAACTCCATCAGCCCTGACAGGTGATCTGCTTTCTTTTATGAGCCAAAGTCCTTGGATATTTGTGCTTGGAGATATTACTGATGCTTCTCTTCCAAGTCTGTGGCTGGTTGTGTCCATAAGCATTTGGGTTCAGTAGAGTATCCCAGACCGCTGCTATGCAGATTGATAGCTGTAAACTACTCAGAATAAGAGCAAGGGAAGAGAAGGAAGATATTTCATTTTGCTACTGTTGTGGTTTGAACTCATCTGCTAGCCAAATGCCACATGGCCAGTTGTTTACTTCCCCCCCCTCCCCAGTGAAATAGGGGAGAGACAAAAAAAGAAATTCATAGGTAGAATAAAAAAAAAAAATTAGTAATAGTAACAAAAACAACAGTAAAAATAGGAAGTCCAAAACAGGTAAAATGCAGCAGTGGCTTACTGAGCGGCGACTGGTACAGAGCCCATACCCAGCAGTGATCCCAACTGCACCAGAAAAATCCCGCCACGCTGACCCAGAAACCGAAACGAGGTGTGAGAGAGCACGCATCTGTCTATATACTGAGCACGATGTCACATGATATGGAATACTCCAAAGATCGGTCCGGACTTGGCCCTCTAGCTGTGCTCCCTCTCAGCCCAAGGAAAGTTAACTCTATCCGGACTGAAACCAGGACAGTGTCCACCCCTTATTCCATACCATTTATGTTGTGCCAGGTTCCAAATACATTTTAAGGATTCACCACCCCTTTCCTGTGTCTCACTAATATAATTCCCTCAGTCTGTGGGCCATCCTTCCAAAATGTCTACTGAGTTCATTTAGTCCATAACTTTGGGTTCCATCTGTCATGACAGTCTTTAAGGCTGGAGGAATGAGATAGAGTAGGCTCAGTTCGTGGAGCAGGAGGCTTTGGATGTGGCGGGAGGATGTTGCAGAGAACCAATTGCAATAACACGGTTATTTGACAGTTCAGTTCATTGGCTATTCTCACCTAAAATCAAATCTCCTTGAGGCATGCATAGGACTTCTCCATCCTTCTGCATTACCCACCAAGTGCACCCAGGTCCCTGGGCAAAAGTAGTCCCACACATGGGTTTACCTTTACCTGATGCAGGAGTAACCCAGATGGTCTTCCCCAGCATATTCCTAACGCGCACTACGGAGGCTTTATCCCCATCCATGGTATTTAAGAGGTTTGATTGAGTAGGGCCAGATTATTTGGCAGATCCTCTGGTATTGACTAACCAGGTGGATTTTCATAAATGCACATCCCAGTGTTTGAAAGTTCCACCACCCATTGCTCTCAGAAGGATTTGGATTATTTTCTCCCTGTGGTGGTTTGACCTTGGCTAAATGCCAGGTACCCACCAAGTCACTCTATCACTTCCCCCCCCTTCCCCTTTTTTTTTCTCAACAGGGCAAAGAGGGGAAAGAAAATAAGATAGGAAAAAAAAAAAACAAACAACCCTTGCGGGTAAAACAAAAGCAGTTTTAATATAAGCAAAGTGAAGCAAAGGTCTGCGAACGGAAGCAAAAAAAACCAAACAGATTTATTCTCTACTTCCCATTAACGGGCGATGTCGGGCCACAGATTTTCCCCCCAAGGTGTAGGGAGTGGCGTTCGGAAGATCTCGCAATGTACGGAAGGAATAGCTGTAGCCCTCCCTTGTTATGAGATAAGGTGATGGATAGGCTTGTAATGTCAAGGGCACACCCACGAAGGAGGTACTTGGTGAGCTATATATGCAAGATACGCAGTTTAATAAACGGACATTTTGTATCCACCACATTGGCGTTTGTACTGATGTCCCCGCGAAGGTCTAACCTCCTGCGGCTTTAGTCTTTGCGATCTGCACACCACTGATATGTGGACAGCAGGTTTAAAAATGCAGGCTAATAGCGACGCTGCAGTATTAGCTCGGTGACCTGAGCGCCGCTGAATCGCGGAGAGGCTGAGCTAACAGCAACACCAAGGTTAAATCTCCTTGAGGCACACACTGAGTAGCCCCATTCTCCCACATTACCCACCAAGTACATCCAGGTCCCTGAGCAAAAACAATCCCATGAGTGGGCTTGCCTTTTCCCAAGGGAGGAGCAATCCACGCTGCCTTCCCCAGCCATTTCCCTGTGTGTACTACAGGGACCTTATCTCCTCCCACAGTATGAAGGGGTTTGGTTTGGGCAGGACCAGGACGGTTAACAGATCCTCTGGTGTTAATTAGCCAAGTGGCTTCTGCTAAATTTGTATCCCAGTGCTTCCATCCCCCATTGTCCAATGCTCTCAACATAGTCTTCAACAGTCCATTGTATCTTTCAATCTTTCCAGATGCTTGTGGGTAATAAGGGATGTGATACACCCACTCAATGCCGTGTTTCTTTGCCCAGGAGTTTATAAGATCATTTCGAAAATGGGTCCCATTGTCTGATTCGATTCTTTCAGGAGTACCATGTCGCCATAAAATTTGCCTTTCAAGACCTAAGATGGTATTTCGGGCAGTGGCGTGATTTACAGGGTACGTTTCGAGCCAACCAGTAGTTGCTTCCACCATGGTGAGTATGTAGCGCTTGCCTTGGCGTGTTCGTGGCAATGGTCCAATATAGTCAATTTGCCAGGCCTCACCATATCGAAAACTCAGCCATCGCCCTCTGTTCCAGGGAGACTTTACTCGTGTGGCTCGCTTGATTGCAGCACATGTTTCACATTCATGAGTGACCTGTGAGATGGCCTCCATGGTCAGGTCCACCCCTCGATCACGAGCCCATCTGTACGTTGCATCTCTCCCGAGATGCCCGGATGTTTCATGGGCCCATCGAGCTACAAATAGCTCACCCTTGCGCTCCCAGTCCAGGTCCAGCCGAGCTACTTCAATTTTGGCAGCCTTGTCTACTTGCTCATTGTTCTGATGTTCTTCGGTGGCATGGTTTTGGGCACGTGAGCATCTACATGACGTACCTTTAGAGCCACGTTTTCCACTCGGGCAGCGATGTCCTGCCACAGTGCAGCAGCCCAGATGGGTTTACCTCTGCGCTGCCAATTGGTCTTCTTCCACTCCTGTAGACACCCTCACAGGGCGTTAGCCACCATCCAGGAGTCAGTGTAGAGATACAGTACTGGCTACTTTTCTTGTTCAGCAATCTTTAGGGCTACTTGGATCGCTTTTACTTCTGCAAACTGACTTGACTCGCCCTCTACTTCAGTGGCCTCAACGACTTGTCTTGTGGGACTCCACACAGCAGCTTTCCACTTCCGATGGTTTCCTACCACATGACAGGATCCATCAGTAAACAGAGCATACCGCCTTTCACCTTCTGGTAACTCGTTATATGGCGGTGCCTCTTGGGCACGAGCCACCTCCTCCGGCAGTGCTCCAAAATCTCTAGTCCATGATCTCTTCTGTAGGGAGTGGCGTTCGGAAGATCTCGCAATGTACGGAAGGAATAGCTGTAGCCGTCCCTTGTTACGAGGTAAGGTGATGGATAGGCTTGTAATGTCAAGGGCACACCCACGAAGGAGGTACTTGGTGAACGTATATATGCAAGATACGCAGTTTAATAAACGGACATTTTGTATCCACCATATTGGTGTTTGTGCTGATGTCCCTGAGAAGATTTTAACCTCCTGCAGTATTAGCTCTGCGATCTGAGCGCCGCTGAATCGCGGAGAGGCAGGTTTAAAGAGGCAGAGCTAATTACGACACCGCAGTATGAGTCCCTGCAACCTGAGCGCCGCTGAATCGTGGAGAGGCAGGTTTAAAGAGGCAGAGCGAACTGCGACACTCTTCCAGGACCCCTGGATGGTTGGGTTTTCCCAGTCGAGCTCGTTGCGTGATTAACGCTACCCATTTACTCCAGGTAGCACTGGTTGCATGGTGCGTAGAAGGGACGTTTCCTTAGAACATCCAATGTAATACAGGCAATCGCGGTGCCAAGAGGAGCTGTGCTTCTGTACCAACAACTTCTCAAGTGGCTCGAATCCCCTCATATGCTGCTAGTATCTCCTTTTCAGTTGGAGTGTAGTGGGCTTCTGATCCTCGATATCCTCGGCTCTAAAATCCTAATGGTCGACCCCGAGTTTCACCTGTTATCTTCTGCCAGAGGCTCCATGTGAGGCCATGCTCCCCAGCTGATGTGTAAAGTACATTTTGCACAGCTGGTCCGGTCCGAACAGGCCCAAGAGCAACCGCCCGAGCTATCTCCTGTTTGATGTGCTCAAAGGCTTGTTTTTGCTCAAGACCCCACTCAAAATTGTTCTTCTTTCGGGTTACTTGATAGAGAGGGCTCACCAGCTGACTGTAACCTGGAATATGCATCCTCCAAAATCCCACAAGTCCTAAGAAAGCTTGTGTTTCCTTCTTGTTGGTTGGTGGAGACATAGTTGCTATCTTGTTGACAACATCCATATGCACATGACGGCATCCATCTTGCCATTTTATTCCCAAGAACTGAATCTCCTGTGCTGGTCCCTTGACCTTGCTTTTCTTTATGGCAAACCCAGCCCTCAGAAGAATCTCAATTACTCTTTGTCCTTTCTTGAACACTTCTTCTGCCTTGTTGCCCCACACAATGATGTCATCGATGTATTGTAGATATTCAGGGGCATCACCCTTTTCCAGTGCAGTTTGAATTAGTCCATGTGTGGTGGTTTGATCTTGGCTAAATGCCAGGTACCCACAAGTCGCTCTGTCAGTTCCCCCCCCTTCCCCTTTTTTTCTCAATAGGGCAAAGAGGGGAAAGAAAATAAGGTAGGGAAAAAAAAACCTGACCACTGTGGGTAAAACAAAAGCAGTTTTAATATAAGCAAAGTGAAGCAAAGGTCCGCACGCGGAAGCAAAAACAAAGAAAACAGATTTATTCTCTACTTCCCATGAACAGACGATGTCGGGCCTTCTCAGGAAGCAGGGCTCCAATACGCGTAGTGGTTGCCTCGGAGGACCAAGGGTGACCCCACCCCCTTCCTCCTTTTTCCCAGCTTTATACTTGAGCAGACGTCATATGGTCTGGAATATCCCTTT
>MU210525.1:475668-518333 GCA_017315185.1 Bubo scandiacus | reverse complement strand
CACCCTGCCAGCTCCCAACATAAAACACAGCACCATGAGGGCTGCTACAGGGGAAAACCAATTCCGGCTCAGCCAGACCCAGTACAGAGGGCTTGGTTTTTCAGGTACCTTTGAGGTGAAAGCCAGTGTCCTCCTTTCATGTCTAGTACTGCAGACACTGTGTGGGATACTAGTACTGTGATTTTCTGGCCCAATGTGAATTTTCGTGTTACTTGGATATTTAGAACTACTGCTGCTACTGCCCTCAGGCAATTTGGCCATCCCTTGCTTACTTCATCAAGTTGTTTAGAGAAGTATGCCACTGCCCTTCTATCTGGTCCCAAATTTTGGGCTAGGAACCCTACGGCTGTTCACTGTTTCTCGTGGGAGAATAACCAGAAAGGCTTAGCGATGTCTGGTAAACCCAACGCAGGGGCACCTATCAACTTCTTTTTTAGGTGACAGAATGCTATGTTCGCCTCTCCATTCTAAGTGAGGGTTTTTGGATTTGATTTTAATAGTTCATAAAGTGGTTTTACCATGAGTCCGTAGTTATATATCCACAGGCGACACCATCCGGTCATTCCTAGAAAGGTAGGGAGCTCTGTATCTCTCTGTGGCTGAGGGGTATGACAGATGGCCTCCTCCTTCCTTGCAGTCTCTAGGGTCCGTTGACCAGCTGTGACCTCGTATCCCAGGTAGGTTACTTGCTGCTGAGCTACTGGAGTTTTCTGTGGAGAGACTCGATAACCATTAAGTCCCAAAAAATTTAATAAACTAATAGTCCACATTATGCACATTTCTTTAGTCTCTGTGGGTATTAATAAATCATCTACATATTGCAGAACTTTCCCGATTCCATGCGGCCTCTCCCATTGCTCCAGGTCTTCAGCTAGTTGGTTTCCAACAAGAGTGGGGCTATTTTTAAATCCCTGAGGTAGCACAGTCCATATTAATTGCATCTTCCTTCCGGACTCCGGGTTTTCCCATTCAGATGCAAACAACTGACATTCGGAGCTCGAAGGCAAGCAAAAGAAGGCTTCTTTTAGGTCCAGTATGGTAAACCAAGTCAATTCAGGTACTAATCTAATTAATAATGTATATGGGTTTGCTACAACAGGATGCAGATCTCCTCTTCTCTTATTGCTGTATACTCTCTATGCTCTGTCGAACAAGGTCTCCAAATTCCTATTCTCTGGCAGTTTCAGCTTCTGCAACTTCTTTCGAATGTCACATGCTGATTGCCCTATAAATAATGACACTAACTGTTGTATTCCCACCTCTGATCCTTGATCTAAGGGTGTGTGTCACCTCATGGTATCCCGGAGCTTATCCAGGAATTCTGATGGAGTATCTTTAGGTCCCTGTCGAACAGCGTATAGGGCCGAACAGTTAATTGCTTTCGGTATAGCCCGTTCCATGCCCCTTACAATCCAATCTCTATATGCATTTAGCAATCTCATATGGGCTCCTCTCTTGGGGTCCCAAAGTGGGTCCTGCAAGGGGAAATGATCTTTTATATGTTCTCCTGTACTTTTGAGGTGATTAGTAGCCTGATCCTGGGCTGTTTTTAATATTAATTGTTTTTCAGTTTCTGTCATGTGATCTAATAATAATTGTATATCACTCCAATCCGGATCATGTTGTTTTATTAGAAACTGAAAATGCTTGGTCACCCCAACAGAGTCGCTTTGATACCCCTTCGCTACACTTGCAAGATCAAAGGAAGTGAATGGGACTTTTACTCTGGCAGGGCCCCCATCCGGCCCTACGGCCTCTCTCTGAGGAGCCGGCACCACCGCTCGCTTCTCCCATCTCGTCTCCGAGTGTGAGTGGTGATACAGAGAAATGATTACTTGTTTTGAGACTATTTACTTATTTACTTACTTATAGCAACTTATAGTATTACTTATAGTATTTTTGAATATTGCTAAGAATCCTGCTTCCCCAGACTGTTCTGTGGAATTTTACCAAGGACTACTGTGTTCATCAAAACAAAGCAGTTTACTGTGAAAATCTAGTAAGAACTACAGTGTTCAGCAAAATATCATGTTTTTGTCCTTGGGAAACAGATGTGCTCTAACTAGTTGGGTCTTGTAATTAGTAAAGATAGCCATATACGGACAGTAGAAGTTCCATTGGTTCTCTTAGATAATATAGAATGAGTAAACTGGCTGAAAACACTCTTGTTATTCAAGAAATTGGCCAAGAGAATTTGCGCATGCTCCGGGGAAAAAGCAAGGTGAGAAAGACTACGAGTCTTCCTCCCAAAGATCCCGAAGACGCCCACCAGGAGGCAATGCGCAGGTGCAAAGACAACATAGACTGTTGACATCAGCCTTTCGAACTAACCCAGCCTTACTCATGCGTATGTATGTTTGTATTATGTAATCCAATGAATATGTATATCCACACTCTATAAGTTTTTGGTAAAATGTGCTGTTGGTGTGCAAGCTTCTTGGAGAAATCCCTTTGCACCCCGGTGCTGGAGTAAACATACCTGCTTTATAACTCTATTCGAGATGTAGAGCCTGTTTTCCGCAAGTCAGAGGATATGGGGCTATGAGGCAGGGAGCTTGGCCCTCCAAAATTTCACTCTCCTCCTGCTGGCTTCCTACCAGTGGTTTATAGTACTCTGGTAAATCCTTTATTTCGGCCCTTTTCTCTTTCCCTTCCTTCTTATTTCCTTTTCCAGTGCCAGCACTAGTGGATCTCGTGGGGGTGCCAGGCCACAGTCTGTTTGATATCCAGGATGGTCTCGGAGGGTGAAAAACATGTCTGCATAGGAGACTTCATCCCACTTCCCTCCTTAAAACAGCATCAGTTGTAGCAGGGTTGTAGGGAGTGGCGTTTGGAAGATCTCGCGATATACGGAAGGAATAGCTGTAGCCCTCCCTTGTTACGAGATAAGGTGATGGATAGGCTTGTAATGTCAAGGGCGCACCCACGAAGGAGGTACTTGGCAAGCATATATATGCAAGATACGCAGTTTAATAAACGGACATTTTGTATCCACCACATTGGCGTTTGTACTGATGTCCCCGAGAAGGTTTAGCCTCCTGCAGCGTTAGCCCTGTGACCTGAGCGCCGCTGAATCGTGGAGGGGCAGGTTTGAAGACGCAGGCTAATTGCGATATTGCAGTGTGAGTCTCTGCGGCCTGAGCGCCGCTAAATCGCGGAGGGGCAGGCTTAAATAAACAGAGCGAGACTGCGGCACAGGGTATTATAATTTAAGGACCCATTAAGGGGCCATTTTCCCCCTCATCCAATTTATATAGGGGCCGCCACTAATTGAAATATTTTATTAGTGTCTTTTTTTCACACTTGCGCCTGGAGGTCCCCCTATCTTCTTCCAGCATTTTAAAATACAGCCGAGGGGACACTTCTTGACTATTCCCCCACTCTGGCCGCTTCCCATCTCGTCTACTTTACCTTAAAATGCTACCTGATTAAGCTGACAATACCCCCGCAGGCAGATGGTACAAGGGTGCACTCTCCCCACAGAGTATGCACCTAAATTCAAGACAACAATTAACACAGAATTACTGCCTCCCACTAGAGGAGATATTTCACCTGTGACACCTAAACCACTTAGCCCGAACAAACAGGCAGCACCGATGACCCAGCGGGCGGGCACTAGGACGCTCTGTACTAAGGAATGTTCACTGGTCCTGCACTACCCCCCCACTGGTACAGAGTCTGCCCTGCGCTTCATTCCTCTCCGGCTCTTCCCTTGCGGGATAACGGAACTGCGGGTCAGAGAACTCTGCACTCCGCAGCTGCAGCTGGGCTGCGTCTCACACCCGCAGAACAATCACACACCCACACAAAGGGGCCCTTACACTTATTACTCACACAACATTAAATGACAAATACTACAAACATCAAAACACCAATTACAACAATTGCTAAATCATAAAAGTCATAAATCAAAGCCAAAAGCATAAATCATGTACCATGAGCCATTTGCCATTTATCATTTACCACAGATCCACACCTGATCGATATTGACTAAATTATTATAAATGGTACCAGATTTTACATTTGATGGTGGCAATGGCAAGGCCACCCCACTCACACAACTCACACCACTCCTGTACCCCCGTACTAGGGGTACCCAGGTCGACCCAGGATCCCAATGTGGTCAGAGGGTCGAAACCACCCTACCACCCACGGGCCCACCACCACTTGGGGACTCGAACCCCAACCCCAGGGATGAGCACACAGGCTCTTTACCTCGCATAGGAACTCTCCTCATGACTTACAGGTCCCCCTTTCTCCACCATACCTGATCCGCCGATTGATGGTCCTTGTCTGCCCCTGCCGAGATCGGGAGAGCGAGGGAGGTTCTCCAAGAAAGAAACCTCGAGGCGCACCTAGAACGTCCCCCTCTCAGCCAGTCCTGCAGCCGGACAGAGAGGGTCCCATCTGGGATGCCAACTGACTTGCGTAAACAGACTCTACAACTCAGAGAGAGTTATAAAGCAGGTATGTTTACTCCGGTGCCGGGGTGCAAGGGGATTTCTCCAAGAAGCTTGCACACCCACCGCACATTTTACCAAAAACTTATAGAGTGTGGATATACATATTCATTGGATTACATAATACAAATATCCATATGCATAAGTAAGGCTGGGTTAGTTCTAGAGGCTGGTGTCAGCAGTTTATGTTCTCTTTGCACCTGCGCATTGCCTCCTGGTGGGCGTCTTCGGGGGTCTTTGGGAGGAAGGCTCACAGTCTTTCTCACCTTGTACTTTTTCCTCGGAGCACGCGCAGATTCTCTTAGCCAATTTCTTGAATAACAAGAGTGGTTCCCACTGGTTTACCACCTCTATCTTATCTAAAAGCACCAGTCTATTAATTGCTACCGCCCATATATGGCTATCTATCCATAAACTTGCTAGAGCACATCTGCTTTCCAAGGACATGTCTTTTAATTTTGCCGAACATAGTAATTCTTGGTAAGTTTCCACAGAAAACTGCTTTGTTTTGATGAACACAGTAGTCCTTAGTAAGCTTCCACAGAACAGTCAGTGCAAGCAGGATTATTAAGCAATATTCAGAAATCATTATAAGTTGCTATAAGTAAACAAGTTGCAAAGTAGGTGATCATTTCCTTCTATCACAGTGCAAGCAAATGTTTTCAGGTAGTAATCAGCTTTAATGAATATTAAGCTACTGAACATCAGCACTGTCCACAACTTTTATCCACTCAGTGTAAACAAGTTCATAGAAAAAAAAAAACAAACCACTAATTACAAACTATTAGAGTTAAAATGGGAAGCCCACATACCCCAATGATTGTGTTCAGTTCTAATATTGATACAGAGAAATGATTACTTGTTTTGAGACTTATTTACTTATAGCAAACTGCTTAGCAACTTATTTACTTACTTCTAGCAAGTTATAGTACTACTTATAGTATTTTTGAATATTGCTAAGAATCCTGCTTGCCCAGACTATTCTGTGGAATTTTACCAAGGACTACTGTGTCCATCGAAACAAAGCAGTTTACTGTGAAAATCTACCAAGAATTGCAGTGTTCAGCAAAATATCATGTTTTTGTCCTTGGGGAACAGATGTGCTCTAACTACTTTTACTCCCAGCCAGAGTAAAACATACCTGCTTTATACCTCTATTTCGAGTTGTAGAGTCTTTTTTCCGCAAATCAATATGATCACTTGCTTGGCATGTTCCACAGCCTGCATCAGTTGTTGCTGATGCTATGAATGAAAATCAGAAACATAATAAAATTATTTTTTTCTAAATTATTAAGTCTTTTATTTTTCTTTTTAATCACGTTGTAGCCTTGTAGCCTGTACAAATGTTTCTCATCAAGCACAAGGACCACTAATCATTGGCTCTATTGTGTAAGGCTGATACAACCCAGGCCTTGCTAATGACTTCAACATTGAAGAAGTGATAAGTACTGATAAGAGGTGAACATCCTGGCCCAGAAGGCACCAGAAGCTGGACGATTGCTGAAGAAGCATGAAGTCAGAAAAAAACCTGTGGAAACTGGGGGAGGGGTAAAGGCAGCAGGGGGAGATTGTGACCACTGACTCAATTCAAGACCAAAAATCTTGCCACCCTCCCCCCCACCTGCAAGGAGAATGCATGATAATTTACACAGCAAGTGAGTCTAATTTAAATATAACTAACCAACAGCAAGTGGGATGGTAATTACAGACCAATGAGTGTGAACTTAAATAGGTTATTACTAATCATGTAATAGGATAGATAGGCTGTAGTTCCTTCGTGTAGTGTGCTAGCTTTGTGGAATTACCACCTATCACCCATCTTTGTACAACTATGGAATAAACTGATATCTCGGCTCTGTGTGTGAGATTGGTGTTTGCACACTGGGTAATGAACCCTGTTTGAGGGATAACAACATGGGGCTTGAAATAACCGTTCTCTAACAGACAGTCAAATTCTATGTTGATGTGCAAGAGTAACAGATGAGGGGAAGATTTCATTTATACCATTACTTGCCAGGAATTATATCCTTGCTCCCAAAAAGAACTATTTTACAACCTGGCTATATGCAACAACCACCATCATTTGTTCACCAGCACCGTGTGCTCTTGAATTTATATGCCACCTTAAAATGCAAGCAGTTTTCCTTACAGACACAGAAACTTTTTGGTTAAAAAAAGCATAATGAAGAAGAAAGGTGTGAGTTTTCACAATCACATGGTGCCCACATTATTGAAGAATATTGTAGGAATATAACAGAAGATTGGTGAGGAGGATTGTAAACACACTCAAGTGATTTGCAGCTGGGGTGTTGAAAAACATATAAAAATTGCTGTTTAGCTTTGTGTGCTTGACAGGTAGAATGTCTGTGTTTAGATAACATAGGCCTGTGAGAGACTCAGAGGCACCTTATCAAATATCTTTGAGATTCCTGCCCTGCTGTGGGAAAGATCAAAGCACAGTGGAAGAATACGCCTGCGGAAATCCCTGATATACAGGTGAAAGCAGCAGGTTCGAGATCTTTTTTTCTTCTTGTCTTTCTGGCTAGAAAGGACCAAGCTATGTGGTGCCTGCGTCCCCCTGCTTGTGTGGCTCTGCCCAGGTGCTGATGCAGAGATCCCCCAGGGTTGCGAGGTAATGAGAATATATTTACTGTTTGCATTTGTGTTGGGGTTTTTGGTAGCAGGGGAGGGGGTTACAGAGGTGACTCCTGTGAGAAACTTCTCAAAGCTCCCCCAGATCCAAGTCGGACCCGCCTCTGGCCAAGGCCGAGCCAATTAGCGATGGTGGCTGCACCTCTGTGATAACCTATTTAAGAAGGGGAATGTGGGAGGAGGAGTAGGAGTTATGAGGAGGAGTTGTGAGGGAGATACTTATGCAAACACCAAGGTCAGTGGAAGAACAGAGGAGGAGGAGGGGGGGAGGTGCGCCAGAGCAGAGACTCCCCTGCAGCCCGTGGTGAGAGGACAGGCTGTCCCCCTGCATGGAGGTCCACGGTGGAGCAGATGCCCACCTGCAGCCCATGGAGGACCCCATGCCGGAGCAGGTGTCTGCGCCTGAAGAAGGCCGGGACTCTGAGGGAAGCCATACTGGGGTGATTCATTGCTAGGAGGACTGCAATGTGTGGGAGGGACCCACACTGGAGCAGTTCATGAAGAGCTGTAGCCTGTGGGAAGGACTCATGTTGGAGGAATTTTGTGGAGGATTGTCTCCTATGAGAGGGACCTCACACTGGAGAAGAGGAAGAGTGAAAGGAGTCCTCCCCGTGAGGAGGGAGTGGCAGAAACAATGGGTGACTAACTGACTACAATCCCCATCCCCTGCCCCTCTGCACTGCTTGGGAGGAGGTAAAGAAATCAGGAGCAAAGCTGAGCCCGGGAAGAAGGGAGGGGTGGGGTCAACGTGTTTTTAAGATATGGTTATACTTCTCACTGTCCTACTCTGTTTGTTAAGTGCTGTTGTTGGTGTTTGAATTAATGTTCTTTTTCTTCCTCTAAGGAGTCTGTCTTTTGCCCATGACCATAGTGGGCGAGTCATCCCTCCTTGTCCTTACATCAATCCCTGAGCCTTTTGTTGTACTTTCTCCTTCCCGTTCCTGAGAGGGAAGGAGTGAGGGAGTGGCTGTGTGGTGCTCAGTTTCCCTCTGGGCACAAACCACGACAACATTTCATTCCTGGTTTTGTGGTTGTTCCTGTGTCCTGCCTGTGCCAGCTCACACAGCTATATAGATTCTCCTTGATACATTTCAAAGCAGCTTAACCACAAGAAGGAAATTTAAATTTATATTCACAATTGTTACACACGTCACTAATTATTTCAATCCTCAGCATGTAAATTTTGATAGCTTAGAAAAGTCCATCAAAAACACATGGTTTAATTAACAATAGTTTACAAGCTTCACTGGTTATACTATCTCAGTTTAAGTAATACAATATATTTCTGCATTAAATTCAAAATTTCTGTATGCAGAAAACTGATATTTATTTGAAAATATCAACTGCAAATAAAATAAGATCCTAATCTTGCAAACAGATCTGTGCTTGAGGATCTGTGCTCAAGGATCTGTGCCTGTTTGGAGTTCCAGTGGCAAATTAATGTGTACAGGTAGCCTTGCACAATTGGACTTACAAATGACAAATTGGTGCAAGGGAGGGGTCAGGGAGAACTGCAAGTAGCTTGTATGACCTGCATTGGGAGTGAATCATCTTGGATCTATAGCCATAGGTTGAACAAAGTATGAGCTTTTGTCTATATCAAGGGGTACTGAACCTATAAAGGTGCCTTCATGCTACAGTGGAATGGGAAATACTGAAATATCAGTTCTGTATTTCATTTGGAATCTAACGTCTAGATTTTCTTGGTGCAGAGTTTAAGGAATCATAGAATGGTTAGGGTTGGAAGGAACTTTAAAGATCATCTAGTTCCAACCTCCCTGCCATAGGCAGGGACACCTTTCACTAGACCAGGTTGCTCAAAAGCCTTGTCCAATCTGGTCTTGAACACTTCCAGGGAGGGGGCATCCACAACTTCTCTGGGCAACCTGTTCCAGTGTCTCACCACCCTCACAGTGAAGAATTTCTTCCTTATATCTAATCTAAATCTACCCTCTTTCAGTTTAAAAGTGTTACCCCTCATCCTATCCCTACACTCCCTGATAAAGCGTCCCTCCCCATCTTTTCTGTAGCCCCTTTAGGCACTGGAAGGCCGCTATAAGGTCTCCTTGGAGCCTTCTCTTCTCCAGGCTAAACAACACTAATTCTCTCAGCCTGTCCTCACAGGGGAGGTGCTCCAGACCCTTGATCATATTCATAGCCCTCCTCTGGACCTGCTTGATCAGGTCCATGTCATTTTTATGCTGGGGGCCCCAGAAGTGAACATCCCCAGAAGTGATCCAGGTGGGATCTCACGAGAGCAAAGTAGAGGGTGAGAATTGTATCAAACATGCAATTTGTCTCTACTGCTTGCTCGATGGCATTAAACAGATTCGTGCCATACGTAAAAATGCACCATCTATCATAAAGATTGTATAAATGCATGTATTATTTTCTCACTTACCTTTGACATCTTTTACTAACAAATGGCCACCATTTTAGTCACGGGGTGGTATAACAGCCCACTGCCTTATTGGGAATAAGCATAGCGGCGAGCTACCCATGAAGGCGAAGTAGAAGTACCTAGGCCTAAACCACACGTGCACTCTGGTCTGGGGGCATGGAAATACATTTTCCTGCTGTGTAGGCAGACCCCAACTCCAGCAAGCCGGACCACTATCTTCAGCTCCGCAATTGACAACAACAACCACAATGTATACCCTTTTGATACTTAATTCTGTGGTGGTTACTCTGTTAGCTCTTGTTATGCTTTCCCATGTGATACGTATGTGTTGGTCTTGTAAGTATCCATGTAAACCATTTCGTAGTTGTACTTGTTTACGTAGACAATGATACAGAGAAATAATTACTAGTTTTAAGACTTATTTACTTATAGAAAACTGCTTAGCAACTTATTTACTTACTTATAGCAAGTTATAGTACTACTTATAGTATTTTTGAATATTGCTAAGAATCCTGCTTGCCCAGACTGTTCTGTGGAATTTTACCAAGGACTACTGTATTCATCAAAACAAAGCAGTTTACTGTGAAAATCTACCAAGAACTGCAGAGTTCAGCAAAATATCATGTTTTCGTCCTTGAGGAACAGGTGTGCTCTAACTAGTTGGGCCTCGGTAATGAGTAAAGACAGCCATATATGGATTGTAGAAGTTTCATTGGTTCCCTTAAATAAGATAGGATGAGTAAACCGGCTGAAAAACATTTTTGTTGTTCAAGAAATTGGCTAAGAGAATCTGCGCATGCTCCGGGGAAAAAACAAGGTGAGAAAGACTGTGAGCCTTCCTCCAAAAGACCCCCGAAGACGCCCACCAGGAGGCAATGCGCAGGTGCAAAGAGAACATAAACTGCTGACACCAGCCTCTAGAACTAACCCAGCCTTACTTATGCATATGGATATTTGTATTATGTAATCCAATGAATATGTATATCCACACTCTATAAGTTTTTGGTAAAATGTGCGGTGGGTGTGCAAGCTTCTTGGAGAAATCCCCTTGCACCCCGGCACCGGAGTAAACATACCTGCTTTATAACTCTCTCTGAGTTGTAGAGTCTGTTTACGCAAGTCAGTTGGCATCCCAGATGGGACCCTCTCTGTCCGGCTGCAGGACTGGCTGAGAGGGGGATGTTCTAGGTGCGCCTCGAGGTTTCTTTCTTGGAGAACCTCCCTCGCTCTCCCGATCTCGGCAGGGGCAGACAAGGACCATCAATCGGCGGATCAGGTATGTTGGAGAAAGGGGGACCTGTAAGTCATGAGGAGAGTTCCTATGCGAGGTAAAGAGCCTGTGTGCTCGTCCCTGGGGTTGGGGTTCGAGTCCCCAAGTGGTGGTGGGCCCGTGGGTGGTAGGGTGGTTTCGACCCTCTGACCACATTGGGATCCTGGGTCGACCTGGGTACCCCTAGTACGGGGGTACAGGAGTGGTGTGAGTTGTGTGAGTGGGGTGGCCTTGCCATTGCCACCATCAAATGTAAAATCTGGTACCATTTATAATAATTTAGTCAATATCGATCAGGTGTGGATCTGTGGTAAATGATAAACGGCAAATGGCTCATGGTACATGATTTATGCTTTTGGCTTTGATTTATGACTTTTATGATTTAGCAATTGTTGTAATTGGTGTTTTGATGTTTGTAGTATTTGTCATTTAATGTTGTGTGAGTAATAAGTGTAAGGGCCCCTTTGTGTGGGTGTGTGATTGTTCTGCGGGTGTGAGACGCAGCCCAGCTGCAGCTGCGGAGTGCGGAGTTCTCTGACCCGCAGTTCCGTTATCCCGCAAGGGAAGAGCCGGAGAGGAATGAAGCGCAGGGCAGACTCTGTACCAGTGGGGGGGTAGTGCAGGACCAGTGAACATTCCTTAGTACAGAGCGTCCTAGTGCCTGCCCGCTGGGTCATCGGTGCTGCCTGTTTGTTCGGGCTAAGTGGTTTAGGTGTCACAGGTGAAATATCTCCTCTAGTGGGAGGCAGTAATTCTGTGTTAATTGTTGTCTTGAATTTAGGTGCATACTCTGTGGGGAGAGTGCACCCTTGTACCATCTGCCTGCGGGGGATATTGTCAGCTTAATCAGGTAGCGTTTTAAGGTAAAGTAGACAAGATGGGAAGTGGCCAGAGTGGGGGAATAGTCAAGAAGTGTCCCCTCAGCTGTATTTTAAAATGCTGGAAGAAGATAGGGGGACCTCCAGGCGCAAGTGTGAAAAAAAGACACTAATAAAATATTTCAATCAGTGGTGGCCCCTATATAAATTGGATGAGGGGAAATTGATCCCTTAATGGGTCCTTGAATTATAACACCCTGCTACAACTGATGCTGTTTTAAGGAGGGATGAAGTCTCCTATGCAGACATGTTTTTCACCCTCCGAGACCATCCTGGATATCAAACAGACTGTGGCCTGGCACCCCCACGAGATCCACTAGTGCTGGCACTGGAAAAAGAAAATAAGAAGGAAGGGAAAGGGAAAAGGGCCGAAATAAAGGATTTACCAGAGTACTATAAACCACTGGTAGGAAGCTGGCAGGAGGAGAGTGAAAGTTTGGAGGAGCCAGAGCCAGGCTCCCCGCCTCACAGCCCCATATCGGAGACAGAGACGGGAGAAGCGAGCGGTGGTGCCGGCTGCTCTGAGAGAGGCCATAAGGACGGATGGGGGGGCCCTGCCAGAATAGAAGTCCCGTTCACTTCCTTTGATCTTGCAACTTGGAAAAATGCAGCGAAGGGGTATCGAAGTGACTCTGTTGGGGTGACCAAGCACTTTCAGTTTCTAATAAAACACCCGCGCTGCGACCCCAACAGAGGAGCCCATATGAGATTGCTAAATGCATATAGAGATTGGATTGTAAGGGGCATGGAGCGGGCTATACTGAAAGCAATTAACTGTGTGGCCCTATATGCAGGGACCTAAAGATACTCCATCAGAATTCCTGGATAAGCTCCAGGATACCGTGAGGTGACACACACCCTTAGATCCAGGATCAGAGGTGGGAATACAACAGTTAGTGTCATTATTTATAGGCAATCAGAATGTGACATTCGAAAGAAGTTGCAAAAGCTGAAACTGTAAGAGAGTAGGAATTTGGAGACCTTGTTGGACAGAGCATAGAGAGTATATAACAATAAGAGAGGAGGAAATCTGCATCCTGTTGTAGCAAACCCATATACACTATTAATTAGATTAGTACCAGAATTGGCTCGGTTTACCGTACTAGACCTAAAAGACGCCTTTTTTTACTTGCCTTTGAGCTCTGAAACTCAGTTATTGTTTGCATTTGAATGAGAAAACCCAGAGTCTGGAAGGAAGATGCAATTAATATGGACTGTGCTACCCCAGGGGTTTAAAAATACCCCCACTCTTTTTGGAAACCAACTAGCTAAAGATCTGGAGCAATGGGAGCGGCCGCATGGAATCAGGGAAATTCTGCAGTATGTAGAGGATTTATTAATAGCCACAGAGACTACAGAAATGTGCATAACATGGACTATTAGTTTATTAAATTTTTTGGGACTTAATGGTTATCGAGTCTCTCCACAGAAAGCTCAAGTAGCTCAGCAGCAAGTAACCTACCTGGGATACAAGGTCACAGCTGGTCAACGGACCCTAGAACTGCAAGGAAGGAGGAGGCCATCTGTCAGACCCCTCGACCACAGACAGCTAAATAGCTCCACTCCTAAGAATGACCGGCTGGTGTCACCTGTGAATATATAACTATGGACTCATGGTAAAACCCCTTTATGAACTATTAAAACCCTCACTTAGAATGGAGAGGCGGACAGAGCATTCTGTCACCTAAAAAAAAGAAGCTGATGGATGCCCCTGCTTTGGGTTTACCAGACATCACAAAGCCTTTCTGGTTATCCTCCCACGAGAAACAGTGAACAGCCCTAGGGTTCCTAGCCCAAAATTTGGGACCAGATAGAAGGGCAGTGGCATACTTCTCTAAACAACTTGATGAAGTAAGCAAGGGATGGCCTAGTTGCCTGAGGGCAGTAGCAGCAGTAGTTCTAAATATCCAAGAAACACAAAAATTCACATTGGGCCAAAAAAATCACAGTGCTAGTATCCCACACAGTGTCTGCAGTACTAGACATGAAAGGAGGACACTGGCTTTCACCTCAAAGGTACCTGAAATACCAAGCCCTCCTAGTAGAACTGGATGATATAGAAATAGAGGTTACTAATATTGTCAACCCAGCTTCTTTTCTCAGTGGAAACACAGGAGAACCAGTGACACACGACTGCCTGGAAACAACAGAAACAGTCTATTCCAGCCGTCCAGACCTCAAGGAGGAACCATTAGAGGACGCTGATGATTCCTGGTGTACGGACGGGAGAAGTTTTGTTCGACAAGGTATCTGCAAGGCAGGATATACGGTGACCACCGAAGATCAGGTAATAGAATCTAAAGCTCTTCCTCCAAATACCTCGGCACAAAAGGCAGAAATAATAGCTCTAACATGGGCACTGGAGATGGCCAAGGGTATGAATATTAATATATGGACGGACTCTAAATATGCTTTCAAAGTGGTCCATGCTCCTGGGGCAGTGTGGAAAGAAAGAGGACTCCTGTCTGCACAGGGAAAACATATAAAGCATGCCAAAGAAATCCTCAAACTGCTGGAAGCAGTGCAACTACCTGAAAAGGCAGCTATAATGCATTGTAAGGCTCACCAAAGAGGAAGTTCCACCCATGAACTTGGCAACACTGTGGCAGATCATGAGGCGAAAAGAGTGGCTAAAGAAGGTAAAGTAGAAGTGCAGTCTTTGGTTCCAGACGGTAAAATACAAATTGATTTTTCTGAACTCCCAAGGAAAGGGGGGTTTCAGTACCTTTTGGTCTTGACAGATACCTTTTCCAGGTGGCCAGAAGCATTCCCTTGCCGAACTAATAAAGCCAGAGAAGTAACTAAGGTATTGTTACAAGAAATAATACCAAGGTTTGGGGTTCCAGCAACAATATCCTTAGATCGGGGATCACATTTTGTGGCAAAAATTGTCCAACATGTTAATAAACTTTTAGGAATAGACTGGCAATTACATAATTACATACCCCGTATAATCCACAAGCCAGTGGTCAAGTAGAAAAATGAATCATTTAATTAAACAACAAATAGTAAAACTAGGCCAGGAAGCTGGATTGTCCTGGCCTCAAGCATTGCCCTTAGGCCTTCTAAGAATCAGAACCAAACCCAGAACTAAGGAGGGATTAAGTCCTCTTGAAATAGTATATGGGAGACCATATATGATACAAGCAGGAATATCAACCCAGGCTGGAGATGAAATACTAACAGATTATAAGTCTACAAAAGCAGCTGTGAGAAATAGAGAAATTGGTCCTGGGGACCAGGGCTTGAGGTCTGGACGAGCCTGTACACAACATTAAACCTGGTGATTATGTATATATCAGATCTTTTTCAGATTCACCTCTGGAACCTAAATGGGAAGGTTCGTGTCAGGTGTTATTAACTTCCCATACAGCAATCAAGATTATGGAACAGACATCATGGATACACCACACCAGGGTGAAGAAAGCCCCTAAGCCAAAATGGGAATCGACACCTGTGGGACCACTAAAGCTTCACATCCAAAAATGGTGATATGGGTATGGGTGCTTATAACTTGGCTGAACTGTAATTTAACAAGTGCTTGGTAATGACCTTGGACAGATGCTTTCTTTGGACATACAGGCATTATGGGAAAGAATTTATTGGGGATGAATTTGGCAACCGTTATAATATATGACAACATGACATTTCAACCAGACAGATAGGAAAAGATGAATTCAATCCATACCTAGACAGTTAAAAGAGGAAAAGAGGTACAGATCGGTTGTAGAATCTTCAATGCGAGTGATGTAAAAGATCTGCCTCCCCTGACTCAAATTACTATCAAGAAAATTTCCAATGGGAGAATGGGATCCAGAATAGGCCAAACCCATTGTGTGGCTGAGGTTTGTTGGTACGTATTTACTGCAATCCAACCAGTATCCATTATTTGTTTAGGAGGAACCAAACTAGGGGACCGAGCAGTGTCTTTCAAATTCAGATTAAATATAACGCAGGAGGAAATCACAACCACTCCTGTTTATACTATTCCAACTCAGATTACTAATTCAAACCAAATAGAACTTAAACAATTGAGAGCACCATATGTGTATCCAATAGGCCCATATGTAATTAAGAATGTTGGTCAACAACAGTCAATATCTAATCCAACATGGTCTCTTAAACTAGTTGAGCTACTGATGCAAAGCAATATTTCAGAGATCCAGGCAGCCTGTTCATTTTCTTAAAGACCTCTTATGAAGGATGGACAACCTGGATGCAAAGACGAACACTTCATACAGGGCGAACCAAAAGAGACCTAATTGGTGCTCTAGGGACAGGATTAGGAGTTTTAAATAGTATTGATTCAGAAATAATAATGAACAAACTCGCTACAGTAACCAGTGACCTGAACAAAATACAATATCCTCTAAAATCCTCCCTCCTAACTTTGGGCAACAATCAGTGGCTTATGGCAAGTGCATTTCCACAATGGGAGAACCTAAATGAAAAAGATAATAAGATAATTGTAGATGCATTAGACACAATTCAAACTAACGTTTCTACAGCCCTTAGTTGTGTCCAAGCTCAATTATGGATACAGTCAACAGCAGCTGCAATCATTGGGGAAGGTGAGGACGGAATCCTGCCAAGAGAATTCCGAAAAGTAATATAGGATAATGCAACAGAATTTGAAAGAAGATTTCAATCATGGTGGCACTTAGTTAATTTTACCTTTGACCCCCTTAAGAACACAGCCACAGCTTTTGTATTAACAATATATTGAGCTCGGGTATATAAAATATATCCGATTGTTGCATTAGGATTGAATCATCATGGAACTGTGATTTATCCCTTCAAACACAGGGTATGGGCTATAAAAAATAAGAAATGGCAAACTATTGATGTTGAGGCCTGTACTGTGCGAGACCAGCAAGGATTCATTTGTGAAGATAACACCATCAAAGCTCATGACATTTGCCTGGACACTGAACAAAACGTCTGTTAATTCGAGATTCACCCTAATGAAACTCCAGAGACTATTATAATTTACATGGGTGTGGGATGTCTTTGTTTAAGAACCCTGTGTGACTTTGTACAAGTAAATGACCTTATAATAGATACAAGTAATCATTCGAACATCTGTATCTGCAATTTCGTTAGTCTTACAGGGTGTGATATCAATTATACTGCTCCTGTCACAACTTATCAATTGTTATGATCCAATTATAAATTAGTTCAAGATTGGCAGCCCACGCCTATTGGAATGGATCTGACCCTAGTAAGAAAACTTATGCATCATAAAAATTTAAAAGGATTGATGAAACAGGTCCAAGAAAGTGGAGGAAAGACTTTAAATACTGTTCAGCATGATACAGAGAGAATACACCAAATCATGAAACGAGTGAAGTCAGATGGAGAACACTATTGGTAGGATGTATTTACAGGCTATTCCCCATCAGCTACCAAAATCTTAAATATACTGACTCATCCGATATTGATATTACTAATAACTACGACAATATTAACAACAGTATGTTGCAGTTAGCTTACGTTCTTAAACCTGCTGCCCACATATCAGTGGTGTGCAGATCGCAGAGACTAAAGCCGCAGGAGGTTAGACCTTCGCGGGGACATCAGTACAAACGCCAATGTGGTGGATACAAAAATGTCCGTTTATTAAACTGCGTATCTTGCATATATACGCTCGCCAAGTACCTCCTTCGTGGGTGTGCCCTTGACATTCCATCACCTTATCTCGTAACAAGGGAGGGCTACAGCTATTCCTTCCGTACATCGCGAGATCTTCCGAACGCCACTCCCTACACTTCCCCCTCCCCATGCTTTATAACATCGTTATTCTTGGTTGATTGTCATCATTGCGCTGTCCCAAGCGGTGATGAGCAACACCCATATGTCAGAGAACAAAACCTTAACCTTCCTAAATAATCTACGGCACTAATACATGTAAAGGCAATACAAATAGCAAGAAGCACACTACACATTCTAATAATTCCCCTAATGAGCCAATCCCAACTAAGCTAATTAGTAATCTAAGCCCACACGTTGTCAAGCCACCCAAACCACTCTGGTTTTACAAAGGTGGCTGTGATGAAAACATAGCAAGATTCTGCCCCTGTATCCAGAGGAAAACAGACGTCTTCGCGGTGATGTACTCGTGCCCACTCTCTCCAATATCCTGCGTGAGTTGGCGACACACAACCAAGGAGGGTGATCCATTACCAACACTGTAACACAAAACTCCATCTTATGTTAGATCAGGTTTTACACACCGTGCGGGTATCCATTTGATTAGGCCGTCCCTTTCCACTGCTGCGTACCCACGCCCAAACACTCTCAGTGACCACCCCGACTCCCAAGCTATCGCGCCCGGTTCCCTGATCTGGACCAAAGGATAGTTTTTTGTCACCTGGGCTGGCATAAAGTGTTTCCACAGGGGAGGTGTAGACTCATCACCTCAAACAAAATGATTTAAGGTATACAAAGCGCGTGACAAAAGAGCCTGTTGGCGGTCTATGGGTATTGTCCCTCTATGACCTTCCCCCTCCCCAAGCTGTTGGAGCTTTGCTTTCAGGGTGCGATGTGCACGTTCCACTATCGCTTGTCCTTGACTGTTGTAAGGAAGGCCGTGTACTAATTTGATGTCCCACAATGCACACTATTCATTTGTGCGTCTAGCAACAAAACAAGGGCCGTTATCTGTTTTGATCTCTTGTGGCTTCCCTAACAAGGCGATAACGCCCTCCCAATGAACAATAATGTGTCTGGCTGTTTGCTTACAAGCCATTGTGGCTAATATTGTAGAGCTAAAGGTGTCAATGGTTACTATGAGATACTTATTTGGTTTTAACAATTCACATGCTGTTACATCAGTTTGCCATATCTGATTGGAAGAGAGACCCCGTGGATTGACGCCTGCCTCCCACAGTGGGCCTTTTTGACAGTAGGGACAAAGTGCTACTATGCTTTTTGCTTGCGACAGAGAAATATGACATGTTTTTGCTAAGTCTTTTGCTCCAAGGTGTAGAAAGGCATGTAAAATCTTTGCAGCATCCAATGACCACACACCCCGTGCCGCTTGGTCAGCCTTATGATTGCCTTTTACAATCGGACCTGGTAGGGATTGGTGACTGTTCACATGTGTAATAAAGGCCTGCCCTATGCGCTGTTGTAGAGCTTCATAAAGTAAAGTCGACACTTCCGTCTGCACAAATCCTACTGTTGTCATTTTGTGTACAAGTTTATAAACATATAAAGAGTCTGTAACGATATTAACAGGATTCTCTGTCTCTTTAGCTATAGTTACCCATATGTTTGGTCAGGGAAACACTACTTTTGCTGGAGGAGCATTAATCACTGTCAGAACCATCACAAGGCTTAGAATCACAAACTTGATCTCCTTTCCAAGGCCGCACCCAGCGAGATGGATCCCATCTAGTGCCAGTATCTGTAATAGCGCAGGCATAGCCTCGACCCGTCATTTTTAGTTCCACAGGTTCTTTCCACTCTCCTATAGCAACATCTTTGTACTGAGCAAAAGCATTATCTCCACACTGGCTTATACCGGATTTCAGACCCATACTTATATATTACTACTGGTGGTTCCTCTCTATCACCTGTGAGCCATAAGTAATTTAACACATACACTGCTTTTGCAAGTGGTTCTGCAACAGCCAAGCTCTCTCCCCCCTTTTGTTTTTGCAAAAGCACCTTTAAGGTTTTGATGCGCTCTCTCCACTATAGCTTGCCCCGTGGGGGAATGTGGTATACCTGTGATGTGATGTATACCCCAGAGTTGACAAAAGGGAGCAAATTTTTTGAGAGGTATAGGCTGGTCCATTATTAGTTTCACGGGTCAATTGAAATTATTTCCCATATTCTCTGGTGCATTCCGCCCTACCGCGATGGTAACTTCCCACAGCTTGGTACTTTTCCACAGTTCAGTGTTGCAGCTGTCTGCTGTTTTCGCCTGCCACCTTGGCACAACTCAGCAGTTTCTTATCTATTTTCCAAGGTCTGTTCTTCCTAGCTACTACTCAGAGGCTGTGTAAAGCTGCACCTGCAAGGCTTATTTCAAGACTTCATCAATTAAGGGTTAGGCAAACTTCCAAAACCACAGCATACTTAAAATAGTTTCACAGAATGCTAGAAACAATACAGCAGTTACAGTTATTAGGTAAAAAGGAGTAGGCTAATTTCAGTACCCATAACTAAGGGATATGACTAGATACTACAAAAATAAACAGTAAGGAAAATACAGAATAGCACACTTACTTAATGGAGTACTAACATTCAGAGCCGCAATTGCTGGGGAACCCTGGATGCAGCGAGAATTTAGAGTACCCTTCCTCACAAACCGGAAATCCTACGCGATGCGTCCATCCGTAGGTGAGGCATCCAACATCGCTGCAAGCAGGTCCAGCCTCTAAATCAACAGGCCAAAATAACTGGCAATTTTCTTTGAGCGGAAACATCTGATTTCATTCTCCTGTTGGGTTCCACCCAGAGCCTGGCCAGCACTCAAGGGGGAAAACCAAGGGAGTTTCTAATAAGGTTAAACACTTGAGGTCTTACTTCTTAACACTGCTAAACAAGGAACTTAAATACACACATTCTTATAGCATTTCATCCTTATTAATAACTACATTTTATCTAAGCTACATCTTTCACTGGTAACTAATAAGCTTATATATTTCATTAAGAGATTGTGATTACTGCTAGCATTTTCTCTGAAAAGAGTTGGCAACCATAGTGTGATTAAGGACAGAGATATTTTGTCCTACTGCAGTTGCAAGCATTACCCATACATTCTGCTTAAATGATCAGCTGAAGAGATCGCGAACTGTCAGCACAGGGGCATGCACAGCATTCGCAGATGGCTCCTGAGTGTCCACCAAAAGCTGCCTCTCATGCCTCAGGTGTGGTTGCACACAGCTTGCTGGCAATCACCAGGGACTGTGACCTGTGATAACACAAGCATACCCTCTTCCCCAGGTTATTAAAGGATATGGTCCTTCCCAGTTACCACTTCCCAGTTCTTTAAGCTTTAATTTCTTTCATGTTTATGATTTAATACGGCCCCGGCGGGGCGGGCTGAGTGGCCGGGCCGGGCCAGGCTGGGCCACCGCGCACTTCCACCACGCACTTCCACCGCGCCGCCCGGCCCCCGACCGTCAGCCAGCCCCCGACTCCGGGCCGGGCCGCCTCCTACTCCCCGGCCCGCTCAGCGCCTTGCCCGCTGCCGCCGCCGCCTTTATCTCCGCCCCCCAACGCTGCATGTCCGCCTTCCATTTTTCTGCTAATTCTCCTCTACGCAACTCGGTTTCCTCCCCCTGTGTTCCCCCCCCAGGGTACACAGGAGAAGGCGCAGGGGACACAGACGGGATCGCGTCTCTTTTTCCCTGCTCTCCACCCCCGTCTTCCCCTAGCTGTTTTCTACAAACCATACCTCTGGATTTCCCGTTATATCCTCCTCCTCCCCATCTTCGGAGCTTGCTGAGCGCTCCTCCGGGGTAAATATCATCATCGCATTTGCCTGCCCCCAAGCCATTAAATGCTCTGGCCTTCCTAATTTCGCCTGTTCTGCTAATTCCACCTGTATCTGCGGCCAGAGCTCTGGCTTTATACAGACCGTTAGCTCCGCTAAAACGCTGAGCCTTATCAATCCCCAAAGCATTGCTTTTAATGTCCCCAACTTCACAGAAGTCTTATATTGTTTAGCCTTAACTGTGGCATCTATGGCGTGCCGTGGAGTCTCTCGTCCTGCGCAGAGCTCCTTCACCTCCTGCTGTGTACCGCCGACTGCCACAGCTTATCTCTTCTCAAGTCATAAATCACATCATAAATCACGTCGGGGTCACCACTATGTTGCAGTTAGCTTACGTTCTTAAACCTTCTGCCCACATATCAGTGGTGTGCAGATCGCAGAGACTAAAGCCGCAGGAGGTTAGACCTTCGCGGGGACATCAGTACAAATGCCAATGTGGTGGATACAAAAATGTCCGTTTATTAAACTGCGTATCTTGCATATATACGCTCGCCAAGTACCTCCTTCGTGGGTGTGCCCTTGACATTCCATCACCTTATCTCGTACCAAGGGAGGGCTACAGCTATTCCTTCCGTACATCGCGAGATCTTCCGAACGCCGCTCCCTACAACAGTAAATCTTATCTTTTGGTTTAAATTGAAGAACCTAACAAAACAGATATGGACCTTACAGACAGTAATAAAATATAATGAAACCCTTTTGACTGCAAAAGAATTTGCTTAGGGAAAAGAAAAGGGGGGGAATTGATACAGAGAAATGATTACTTGTTTTAAGACTTATTACTTATAGTAAACTGCTTAGAAACTTATTTCCTTACTTCTAGCAAGTTATAGTATTACTTATAGTATTTTTGAATCTTGCTAAGAATCCTGCTTGCCCAGACTGTTCTGTGGAATTTTACCAAGGACTACTGTGTCCATCAAAACAAAGCAGTTTACTGTGAAAATCTACCAAGAACTGCAGTGTTCAGCAAAATATCATGTTTTTGTCCTTGAGGAACAGGTGTGCTCTAACTAGTTGGGCCTCGGTAATGAGTAAAGACAGCCATATATGGATTGTAGAAGTTTCATTGGTTCCCTTAAATAAGATAGGATGAGTAAACCGGCTGAAAAACATTTTTGTTGTTCAAGAAATTGGCTAAGAGAATCTGCGCATGCTCCAGGGAAAAAACAAGGTGAGAAAGACTACGAGCCTTCCTCCCAAAGACCCCCGAAGACGCCCCCCAGGAGGCAATGCGCAGGTGCAAAGAGAACATAAACTGCTGACACCAGCCTTTTGAACTAACCCAGCCTTACTCATGCATATGTATGTTTGTATTATGTAATCCAATGAATATGTATATCCACACTCTATAAGTTTTTGGTAAAATGTGCGGTGGGTGTGCAAGCTTTGTGGAGAAATCCCCTTGCACCCCGGCGCCGGAGTAAACATACCTGCTTTATAACTCTATTCGAGTTGTAGAGTCTGTTTTCCGCAAATCAACAACCACCTTCTCCCCCCAGTCCCTAAGGGCCAGGACCACGTCCTTAGGCCCAGCCTGGGACACATTTTGGTTAAACATGTTTGGTTAAAATATTGTTAATTGATATTGCTATTTTTACTTTTATTATATGTGTGGTTAGAATATTCTTAACCATTGTTAGAGTTAATATTGTTTTATTTGTTGCATGGTTTGGCCTTATTATTGTTTTTGCCATGTATTATTCTCTGCTTTATTCAATTAATTCAACGCGTTGTGACCAATACGCAATTTATAGCCACCCAGATGGTGTTAAATATATCCATGCAGTGTACCAGCTAAAACCTTCAGTTGTGAAAATTGTATGAACAGATGTTTTTTCCCTGTTTTATTTTGCTATGTGATTTTGTCATGTTAATGTTTCTTCCTTTTCCTGTACATTGTTTCATATTTATACAATTGATTACTGTTTCATCGGACGGATTGTATAAAATGCTCTTTTCTGGCCTTTTCTAAACAACTATCTTTTCTTAAAGCCACCATGGGTCCTGAAGCAATCTTTGAGCCATGGGGTGGTGTGAGAGACTGAAATGTCAAATGATTGTCTCAAAGCTTGATTGTGTGTGTGCTTTGAGTCACAGGGTGGTGTCAGTAACACCTCCACCATTCATCAAGGACCAGCTGCAGCCTTTGGATTAGTCTAAGGAATGTCACCTAAGGAAGCAGGAGTGTATGGAAGGATGCATCCCCCACTCCTTTGCAGCTGTATTGACAAACTCCTTATATAAGCCTCAAAGAGGTGGACTGAGTGAAACCAGGTGTTTCTCATCAAGCATAAGGACTGCTGATCACTGGCTCCATTGTATAAACCCAATACTTTGGGGCTCTATTGTGTACACCAGACACCATGCATGCATTGCTAATGAATTCACACCTTTGCCATTGAACTGATAAGAGGTGATCATTTTTGCCCCAGAAGCTGGATGATTGCTCAAGAAGCATGAAGTCAGCAAAAACCTGTGGGACCGGAGGAAAAACTAAAGGTGGGCAGATATGCTAATCAGCCGATACGATGAACTTAAAAGGCAACAGAGAACTTTGCTGTGTGTGCACCCACCACCGAAGAACTGAAGACTGAGGACCAACGGGATGCTGCTGGATCCATGGTGGTGACTATTCTTCTGACTCTATGCTGGCTTGATTTCTGTCTTTTCCTTCCATTCTGTCCTATCACTATCCCTCTTCACTTTTAATAATCAAAACTGATTTGGGTGTACAGTATTTGACCTCATTGTGTCTTAATCTTGGTATCATATCAAAACCTCCCCCAACACTGGATCGGGACAAGAAGGCCACTAAATTCGTCAAGCACGATTTGCCCTTAATGAAGCCATGTTGGCTGTCACCAGTCACCCTCTTATTTTCCATGTGCCCTAGCATAATTTCGATGAGGATCCACTCCATGATCTTGCTGGGCACAGAGGTGAGACTGACTGGCCTGTAGTTCCCCAGGTCTTCTTTTTTTCCCTTTTTAAAAACGGGGGTTATGTTTCCCCTTTTCCAGTTGCAGGAACTTCACCAGACTGCCACGACTTCTCAAATATGATGGATAGAGGCTTAGCCACTTCATCTGCCAATTCCTTCAGGACCAGCAGATGCATCTCATCAGGTCCCATGGACTTGTGCACCTTCAGGTTCTTCAGATGGTCTCAAACCTGATCTTCTCCTACAGAGGCTGGTTCTTCATTCTCCCAGTCCCTGCCTTTGCCTTCTGTGTCTTGGTCGGTGTGACTGGAGCACATGCCAGTGAAGACTGAGGCAAAACAATCGTTGAGTACCTCAGCCTTCTCCATGGCCCGGTTAACCAGGTCTTCCATTTCGTTCTGGAGAAGGCCCACATTTTCCCTAGTCTTCCTTTTATCACCTACATACCTATAGAAGCTTTTCTTGTTTCCCTTGACGTCCCGGGCCAGATTTAATTCTATCAGGTCTTTAGCTTTCTTAACCTGATCCCTGGCTGTTCAGACAATTTCTCTGTATTCCGCCCAGACTACCTGTCCTTGCTTCCACCATCTATAGGCTTCTTTTTTGTGTTTGAGCTTGTCCAGGAGCTCCCTGTTCATCCATTCAGGCCTCCTGGCGTTTTTGCCTGACTTCCTCTTTGTTGGGATGCATCACTCCTGAGCTTGGAGGAGGTGATCCTTGAGTATTAACCAGCTTTCTTGGGCCCCTCTTCCCTCCAGGGCTTTAACCCATGGTACTCTACCAAGCAGATCCCTGAAGAGGCCAAAGTCTGCTCTCCTGTAGTCCAGGGTAGTGAGCTTACTGTGAGCCCTCCTTGCTGCCCTAAAACTTCACAGTTTCATGGTCACTGCAGCCAAGGCTGCCCTTGAGCATCACATTCCCCACCAGCTCCTCCTTGTTGGTGAGAACAAGGTCCAGCATAGCACCTCTCCTCGTTGGCTCCTCTATCACTTGGAGAAGGAATTTATCATCAGTTGTGGTGGTTTGACCTTGGCTAAATGCCAGGTACCCACCAAGTCGCTCTATCACTTCCCCTCCTTCCCCTTTTTTTCTCAACAGGGCAAAGATGGGAAAGAAAATAACCAACCCTTGTGGGTGAAACAAAAGCAGTTTTAATATAAGCAAAGCAAAGCAAAGGTCTGCGCGCGGAAGCAAGAAAAAAAAACAGATTTATTCTCTACTTCCCATGAACAGGCGATGTCGGGCCTTCTCAGGAAGCAGGGCTCCAATACGCGTAGTGGTTGCCTCGGAGGACCAAGGGTGACCCCACCCCCTTCCTCCTTTCTCCCAGCTTTATACTCGAGCAGACGTCATATGGTATGGAATATCCCTTTGGTCAGTTCGGGTCAGCTGTCCTGGTTGTGTCCCCTCCCAAGATCTTGCCCACCCTGTCCCACTGTGGGGGGGGGAAATGTTGGAAAGAGCCTTGGTGCTGTGTAAGCACTACTCAGCAGTAGCCACAACACCAGCGTGCTATCAACACCCTGCCAGCTCCCAACATAAAACACAGCACCATGAGGGCTGCTACAGGGGAAAACCAATTCTGGCTCAGCCAGACCCGGTACATCAGTGCATTCCAGGAACCTCATGGATTGTTTATGCCCTGCTGTGTTGTCCCTCCAACAGGTATCAGGGTGGTTGAAATCCCCGATGAGGACCAGGGCTTGTGAACGTGAGGCTGCTCCTATCTGTCTATAGAGGGCTTCATATGCTCACTCTTTCTGGTCAGATGTCCTGTAGCAGACCCCCACTATAATGTCACCTGTCCCTGCCCTCCCTTTAATCCTGATCCATACGCTCTCGGTTGGCTCCTCACCAATCCCCAGGCAGAGCTCCACGCACTCCAGCTGGTCATTCACATAGAGGGCCACACCCCCTCCTTGTGTCCCCTTCCTGTCCTTCCTAAAGAGCCTGTATCTTTCCGTTCCAATACTCCAGTTACAGGAGTCATCCCATCATATCTCTGTGATGCCAATGAGATAGTAGCCCTGCAGGCGTGCGCATGGCTCTTAACTGCTCTTGTTTATTCGCCATGCTATGTGTGTTTGCATGGAGGCATTTATGTTGGGCCCACAATGAAGTTGACTTACTGGCTGGAATTCCTCTGTGCTGCTCTTCAGGTACTCTCCTGCTGACCTGTGATCCCTCTCCAGGCTCTGGGTATCTATTGCTGGCACTGGCATCAAGGTGGTAGGCGTGGGATGGATTGAGGTTCCCCTCCCCCAGCAACTTTAGTTTAAAGCCCTCTACACCAGTTTGTCAAGCCTATGACTGAAGATGCTCGTCCCCTTCTCTGACAGATGGACACCATCACCTCCCAGTACAGCAGGTTTCTCAAAGCACGTCCCATGGTCTAAGTAGCCAACACCCTGGCTGTGGCACCAGTCCCATAACCAACTGTTGATTCACGAGATTCGACTGGCCCTTTCAAACCCCTTCCCTTTGACTGGGAAGACTGATAAAAGACTACCTGCTGTCACGTTCCGCTCAGATGAGGGAGACAAGTGACTTGGATTTGCAAATCCCCAATGGAGCAGACAACGGTGAAATGAGTCTCAAAGTCCAAACATTTCTTAACTACCCACAATGTACTAATTGGACACACGATAATTGGCTAAGTATATAACGAGTTGTGGTAAGCAATACAGTATGCCTTGCATTTCTTAATGGTAGGGAAGGAAAAAAGGGGAAAAAGGAAAAGAGGGAATAGGGGAATCACTGGTCTGGGTTCCTGCGTCGATCCTGCCAGCGAGGGTTCTAGGAGGCATCTGTCTTCTTCACTTCACTGTGCTCTCCGGGCCCTCCCCCGCTCTTTCCCTGCCTCTTCCCCCCCCGCTCTTTCCTTGGGTCCATCCCCTAGGTTGACCCGCATACCTACGTATCCCATGTACGGGGAGGGGTAAGGTGTTTCATGGGATGATGTAATTAGCATGATCATGTTAGCCTTCGTTAGCATATTGAGGGGTGTTAACTTTAATATGCATTTCGTGGGTAATGAAGCAAAGGTCATTCACCGGACAGATGGCCCTTGAAATTTGGCCAGGTGCACCAGAGCAGAACTGTCCTGTCTCCACAGGGCTCCCTCCTCCAGCTGCATCCTGTGTTATTCAGGCAGCCTTATCAGCTTCAACCTCCACACCATCCACCTCGTGACTATAGTTTCGTCTTGCAAGCATTTGAGGCATTCCTTAGCTCGGAGGGCGTCAACTTTTATCTCTTTCTCAGGCTGTTTTTCTCAGTCCATGTTTCTTGCAGGCCTGGTTTTTTGTCTCTCACATCCCACCCCGTGACTCAAACACTCCAAGTTCTTCTTTG
The DNA here is from genome assembly GCA_017315185.1 of Bubo scandiacus. Taxonomy (NCBI): domain Eukaryota; kingdom Metazoa; phylum Chordata; class Aves; order Strigiformes; family Strigidae; genus Bubo; species Bubo scandiacus. Next base: position 490,866 of record MU210525.1, on the reverse strand, counting down.
ACCATTCTGATCTTAAAAAGGTACAGGGAAAAAGAAGACAGAAGGTGAGAAAAAATATATCTAACTGCTGCAAGGCATACTGTTAAAAGCAAAAATCCGCATAATATCATAATACTAATATTTACAAGCCATCTTCCCCACCCCGTGAGTCCCGAGGATCCCAGTGATGTGACCCATGACCCAGAGTTCCATCCATCAAACCAGTCTGTCGGTCAAAAAATTTCTCTGGTCCTGTTGGCGATCTCCTTCATCTAGGGATGGGTCTCCTCTATAGAGGTGGTGGCATTGTGGATGGTGATGCAGCATTCTCCCTCAGTTAGACTCAGCATACTGCACAGTCCATGTTCCTTCAGCAATGCTAGCTGGATTCTGCAATGCCATCTTAGATGCTTGTTGGGTCTGCACCTTTAATTCCCTAAAGGCATACCTTGTTCAATTACTTAGTACATACAATTGCTAAGTCAAATTTTCTAAAACTATTTGAGATTATACAATCACATTAGCAGGTCTATAAGGATTTAAGTGGCAATGCAATTTAATATTCAGGTACAATTCATTAATGTTTGATTTGTGGAATCAGACCCCTCCAGCTAGTCTTTGATTACTTAATCTTGCTGTTGATGGATGTGGTGTTGTAAGGACCACATACAGTTATACGAGCTAGCACTGTAAGTGGTTAGATCCCCAAACCTGTTTGGCATTTGCAAGCACCAGTGTGCAGTCATGGGTGACTCACAGGCTTTTCTAATTGTGGAGGCAGTTCCAATAAGGTAATTTAAGGCACAACTCTGGGTTAGCCTTCCAATAAGTGGACTCATTAAATGTACCTGTAAAATTTCCTGGATATGGATACCATTGTTGATTGTAATTGATTGGCAATGATTTATTCCACACCCAGCAGGTATGATTCCACAATTTCTCCCATATGACATTTGATGGAACGTCATCAATTCCCGAGACGTTTTGGAACATCTGGTTTAAATTTGCAGAACCAGTGCAGTGAGATTGACTGGGTTTATGGTGAATTTAAAGCCATCTCTGGCAGAGGTTGTTAATGTTATGTTCCAAATGTGCATGAATCCTCGTATTAGGTCCCAGGCTAGATTGGGAGAGTCTCCCCATGGTCCCACCACTGCAAGGACAAAGATTGAACACCAGGTCTCCCAAAACATCTTTCCCATATAATAGTGTAAGCAAATTACAAATAATAAGTAGCCGATAATGTCTATAACCATTGAAAGTGCTAAAAGTAACATAGGTCCCCTGTCGTCTAGGATCAACACCCTGTAAAACAAATGTATACATAACAAAACAATGATGGTTAGAAAGAAGGGACAATCCACCTGGTATTGATATTGTATTCTTTCCCATGGGCATCAGTAGCCACCCACAAACAAATATTGATGGGAGTTTTTAGGGTTAGGGGTACTTGCCCCACGGTGGGCAAGTCTACTAGAACAGCTTGTCCAGGAGAATGGAGCGGGTTTGCAGGGTCTTTAGTCTCTTTTTTCCTGGCGAGTAGGGACAGAGGCTTAAGGCAGAACACGGTAAATTGTGGGTATCCATTAATTCCCCACCGGCTGTTTACCCTCATTACTGCGTCTGGCACCCGTTGTGACCATCCTGGTTCGTGGGGTTTTAGGGCTTGCTTTAGAAGTCTGTTGGTGCGTTCCACAATCCCATTCGCTTGGGGATAGTATGGAGTATGGAAAATCCACTGGATTCCTTCATCTCGAGCCCACTCCTGAACCACCCCGGCAGTAAAGTGACTACCATTGTCTGATTGGATCGATTTGGGCTTAGGCAAGCAGCTAAACCAGCATTTTAACCCCTTCACCGTATTTTCTGCAGTTGCTCGAGATACAGCTTTTGTTTGGGTTAGGCCCAACACTATTTCCACCCCCACCAATACATAGTGTTTTCCCTCAGAGAGCCAGAAAGGACCAACATAATCCACCTGCCAGGTGTCCCATCGTCCCTTGTTGTCCCTTAGGTGTAGGGGTTGGTCCTTAAGAGGGTTGTGTTCTCCCAGATGAGTATGATGTAGACTACACGCTGAAATAATGGTATTGCACAATTCCCTGGTTACGGACCATCCTCTGCTTATTGCCTCTTTAAACAAATCTTTGCTTCCTGAATGACCCCGCTTTACATGCAACCATTCCAGTAAGTGTTCCCATTTCTCCTCCTCACCTTCTGTAGTCATTCTCATCAAACGAGTCATTGAATCCACCTGATTGTTTAGTAGGTGGGCAGGGTGATTTCCTGACTGGTGTGCAGCAACCCATCCTACTAAAAAGGACTTCCATTTTGCAATGTTTAAGATTTCCTCCCACTTTTCACGCTGCCACACCGGTACCCGATTTACTTCCCAGTGGTTTTGTTCCCAAAGTGTGAGCCATTCGGTACACCCCTTGAATACGGCATAGGAGTCTATGTAAATAAATACTGGTTCTGTAGTCTCAAGTTCTTAAACAATCATGCTCCATACTGCTGTTAACCCTCCCACCTGAGCACTTCCCTCACCCTCTGTTATGATTTGGTCCCCTGAGTCAACATGCAGTGCTACCGCTCGGTATTTCCATACCTTTCCCTCTCTTCCAGAAGACGCGTCGGTGAACCATACATTCTTTACGTGGGTTTCAAATGGGGGAGCAGGTTTTATGTATGAGGGAGGGGGTTCAGGGTGATCGGAGGGTGGATCTTGTATTTTGAGCACTTTGGGTGCTCCCTCCTTTATCTGATGCGTGTGGCAGTAATGATCTAATTGTGCATACCACTTCCTCACTGTCTCTCGTTGTGCAACCCCCACAGGAGGAGGGGGGTTCCAGCCAGTACTAGTTTCAGGACCTTAAGGGGTCCTCGTAGAATGATTGGTTGCTGCTGTATGATTTTTTCAGCTTCATGCTGTCGCGGATGAAAGTATTAACACAGTGATGGTTTAGCAGGAAATCTAGATTTATTAATAACTAACAGCAATTTATAATTACAAAATAATTCAGAAATATTGAAAGAAAGAAAAGCGACTTATTTACAGATTCTAAAATGACAAGATTCACACTAACTTACTTAACGGTACCTCAATTTATACATACGTACATGCGCATATACAAAACGTACAAACACACACAGAGACAAAAGTATTTAGATCCATGAGAATGAACACAAAACGTACAAACACACACACAGAAACAAAAGTATCTGGATCCAGTAGAATGAAGTATGTACAAACACACCAATAAACAGAGAAAGAATGGGTGAAAGAGAAGCTAGCTCAAAGAAAAATTTCCCTCTCTAGTTTAGAGCAAATACTCAGAATGCCTTGTCATTCCTCAATGGGCGATAATTGAGACTCGAGCAGGTGGACTTTGCCCTGGCCTTCCGTCAGCTCTGGCAGCAGACGACACCTTAAGGGTTTTGGTACCAGAGAGGCGTCCCAGCTCAGGGGAGCTGATGGTCACAGGCCCACTGCAATCCAGGAGAGCTCAAAGGGTCTCCCTTGTGGTCGCAATTTATAGGGTCCAAGATAATTGACTTTTGTCAGATGCGAACAACGAAGTATTCTGGTGCCTTCCAGCAGTTGCACAAGAATTTGATGAATGTGCAACTCTGTTATTGTTCCCATTTGACCACATCCCAGGCACAGGTGTGCCAGGCCCTTAGGAGATGATGGGCCGTTTTAACCGTTTCAGAGCAATTGGGAGGGGCAGGAGCCAGGCTCGTTAAGGGGGCACCTTAATGTTAGCAGTCCTTATCTCCACAGATTGGTGTATGGGCTCGGGGGATGTGGGTGGAATCACAACTAGCACCAAGCAGCCCAACAAGGAGGGACAGGGAGGGGTGAGAATTGCACCACTACACCTGCAAAGCTAGTCTAACCATGAAAAGACCCTTCTCCCAGATCAAGTAATGCTTTTCTGCGTCTTTAAAACTGCACAAATGAAACCATATAGGGCGGGTTGTACCCTCAGGCCCACGTTGCCACATATGTATGGATAGACCATGAATTGCAAAACCCCACTCAATTTGGAATGGATCTGTTGGATGTATCGCCCCTAAGGCCTGATATATTCCAGCCTCAAAGGTTAACAGCTTTAAGGCTTCTTCATGGACAGGAGTCCAGTCTCAAATACCCCTTTTGCATGTCAAATCATATAAAGGACGAGCTATGATGGAAAAATCGGGGATACGTTTCCTCGAAAATACCAGCAAGCCTAGGGCATGTTGCAGCTCCTTCTTATTTCCAGGGCTCTTTACCTCTTCCAGGGTAGTTAATGTTTCAGGGGGACTACACACTGTTCCTCCCCACCACCAAATACCCAGAAACTTTACCTCTGAGGATGGGAGTTGTACCTTTTCAGCTGGAATTTGGAGCCCTAAATTTTCTAGGTGGGTGATTATCTCTGTCTGGGTCTGTCCCACTGCGGCAGCATCAGAGCCACCAATCAGAACATTGTCGATTTACTGATATACCCTGACCCCTTCCCTAGGAGGGATTTGAGCAAGCTCCTGCGCTACTGCATAATGAGCGATGGTCGGCGAATGACAATATCCCTGGGGGAGACGTGTAAAAATAAATTGCACACCTTCTCATGTAAAGGCAAAGCGATCTCTGTCTGCCTCCTGTATGGGGACTGTAAAGAACATATCTTTTACATCAGTAGTTGCTAAGATCTGGTGGGCTTGTTCCTGTATGGTGGCAATCAGTTCAGCTATGTTAGGTACTGCAGCTGTTAGAGGACCTGTATTGGCATTTAATTGCCGATAGTCAATTGTCAGTCACCACTTTCCATTAGGTTTACGGACTGGCCACACCAGGGAAATATAGGGTGAGTGAGTTGGAATGATTATCTCTTGTTCCTGCAGCTCTGCTATTACCGGAGTGATGCCCTCCCTTGCACCTAACGGTAAGGCGTAAGGTTTCACATTAACAGTTTTAGAAGGAGGAAGTGCAGGCGCTTGCTGTAAAAGTCTTATAGAGGCAGTTGGGGACCCAAATTTCCATTCCCTTCCTTTAGAATCCACCCAGGCTTGTCCCTTCAATAGGTCAAGTCCCAGGATATTTGTGGGGAAATTTCCCAGGATCATAATAGCCTCTGTTGCAGTTTCATTCCCAGGTAACCAGCATTTCACCCGAGCAGTCGGCTGTGGCTTAGAGTCCCCCAAAACATCTGTAACCCAGATCTGCTTTTTGTCAGCAATTATGCCATTGTGCTTGGCAACATCAGCTTAGAGTGCTGAAATCTGAGCACCCGTATCCACTAGAAATGTAACTGGAGTTTTAAGGGGGCCGAGCGGAAAGGTAATCAACAAGACTCCTTTAATATTGTCTGTGAGCATCCTTAAGTGGACCCACCAACCATCCCCCGGCTCACTTACTGGGGATGGCGTGTCCAGTTTCCCGACCCTAAATCAATCAAGTCCTCTTCAGGGGCAGTTGGTGTTTGAGAAGCAATTACCACCATCTTGTTAGTTTTCAGTTCTGTCCCTCCCATCGCCCGAAAGGTCTGCTCGTTTTGGGGTGGGGGCAGCTTCCTTTTGTCTTTCCAGGCTCGAATGAGCTTTTCTAAAACTGTAGTAGGCATACCATCCATTAACTCTTGGGGAATCCCCTGTCCAATTCCCTCAGCCCACAATAGGTTTCTCTTTGCCCTTAAGACTTGCGGAGGCGAAAGAGACGGATTGTCCTGCTGTTCCACTCTGCGTACCGAAGGCTTAGGTTTACCCGTTCCCCCGGTAAAGCCCATTCTCTGGCCGTAATTTATTAAGTCTTGAGCTATCTCTCCCCAAGTCATCGGTCCTCCCCCTGCCTGTCTCACCCCTCGCGGGGCTAATGCATCCCGCAAACAATCTTGTAGTTGTACTGCATATAATTTCAAAGAGTCTGGCAAGCCCCGAATCAGGGGAGTCATTCGATCGGGGTTAGCAACTAATAGCATTGGGGAAGGCTGCTGCGGAACCAAACGCCTGTCATGCATTAATTGGAGACAAGCAGCCTTCTGCAGTCTTTCGGTCAAATGATTTATGGTTGGGGTCTCAATACATACTGGATCCCCCCTTTCCAAGGGGTCCAGACCCCCAGACCAATAAGCAGCTCATTGAGTTAATGACTATGGCTCTCTCTGGTCGTCAGTAATTAAGAAAAACCCTGGGCCCCAGTACCCCTGGGCCTCATCTTCTGATAACAAGATTCGGTCGCCACCAGTCAAGGATACCCTCCATACTTATTCAGTCTCGGTTTCCTGAGCTCGTCTGGTATATTCCTCCTGAATTTTTGCAAGCTCAGTCGCTAGATATGGTGTAGTTCAAATGGTGACCTGCGGAGCTCTTCCACCCTGACCATCGGTGGTCTCCGTTTTAATTAATGGTCTTAAATTTGCCCCCTCATTTTCGGGGTAAAGAATTTCTTGGCTTATCTCTAAATCCTTTGTTGTATACAAGGGTCTAGCTGCCGATTTTGCCAGACTCATAAATCCCTGTTCACTCTCTGGAACAGAACCAAGATCTGTCTGGTTGCGGGTTTCTTTTTCATTCTCCTCTAATTCGGACCGTGAGATTTTTTCTCGGTCCAAGACATCTAACAGAGCCGTGTGAAGTCGCTGAGTGGTGTTACGCTCAGCAGCTAATTGGCTTTTCAAAACTCCAATTTGCTCTTGCAAAAATTTAGCTTTTTGTTCAGTAACATTACGTTCCTTGGCCAATTGATCCTGGGGAGCTTTTACCAGATTTTGCAAGGATTTGATCATTTCCCCTTCTACTTCTCTGTTCAAGTTGTTATCGATTTAGCAATAAGTAGAAGTAATTGTGTTTGATTTAACGGAAATATAGAATCATAAGAAATATTTAGTAAAGATTTTTATTTGTTGTAGTTTATATCAGCAACCGGCTGCTACTTTAAAAATCCCCTATATAGCCCCCATACCAAGGCTGAAGAGATTGGTCATAATCATCTAATAGAAACGTTTGGAACCTAGGTAACCAAACCCAAACTGATTTGTAAGTTGATTTATAATATATATACAGGACCAGAAGAATACAAGTAGTTGTCAAAGTCTAGGATTAATGGGAACTGGGGGAAACAACCGTAACAGTTTACGAGTACCTGCCAAGGAAACTGTGTCCTTGGGAATTATGTTTGTGTATGAAACTGGGTCCTTGGAAATTGTATATGAGTAAGTTCTATATAAGATGTGTGATTTTAGTGCTTGGCGCACGCTGTTGGTGAGAACACTCCCCTGCGCGCCCGGCCGTCAATAAAGAAGTGTCTGCTTATCTGCATCAAATTGGTGTTGATAAGTTCTTTAGTCCGGATTTTCGGTAACAAAGTGTTTATCTTTTTGGGCTGCAGTCAGTGCTGCCCCTAATACAGCACACACCATAGCTTTTCCTTTGCTTGGTCGCGACCTTTGCACCTCCGCAAGGACACTGATATAGCTTGCCACTGCTTCTGGATTATGCTGATTATCGTGGGCCCAAACCTTTACTAAAGGAGGAGGACAAGCCTCCTTCAGTTTCTCAAAAATAGGGGAGGAGTCAAGCACTGACATTTCCCAGCCAGTCATGGCTTGCCACTGCTCGAACCTCTCCTGGCTTAGATCTGAGAGGTCACTTCCCGGTTCTCCCTGTCCGAATTTATCGGATAGAGAATCGGTATCTCTCAAGACTTTCTGACACCAAACAGGATCCTGCTGACTACGCCAATTTTAATGTCACGTCCTGCTCAGATGAGGGAGACAAGTAACTCAGATTTGTAAATCCCCAACGGAGGGGACAACGGTGAAACGAGTCTCAAAGTCCAAACATTTATTAACTACCCACAATGTACTAATTGGACACATGATAAGTGGCTAAGTATATAACGAGTTGTGGCAAGCAATACAGTATGCCTTGCATTTCTTAATGGTAGGGAAGGAAAAAAGGGGAAAAAGGAAAGGAGGGAGACAGAGGGAACAGGAGAATAGAGATCACCAGTCTGGGTTTCTTTGTCAGTCCTGCCAACGAGGGTTCCAGGAGGCATCTGTCTTCTTCGCTTCAGTGTGCTCTCCAGGCTCTCCCCCCCTCTTCCCCCCCCCCCCCCCCTTCCTTCCCCTCGATTTATACACACTTTCCTTGTGTCCGTCCCCTAGGTCAACCCGCATACCTACGTATCCCATGTACGGGGAGGGGTGAGGTGTTTCATGGGATGATGTAATTAGCATGATCATGTTAGCCTTCGTTAGCATATTGAGGGGTGTTAACTTTAATATGCATTTCGTGGGTAATGAAGCAAAGGTCATTCACTGGACAGATGGCCCTTGAAATTTGGCCAGGTGCACCAGAGCAGAGCCGTCCTGTCTCCACAGGGCTCCCTCCTCCAGCTGCATCCTGTGTTATTCAGGCAGCCTTATCAGCTTCAACCTCCACACCATCCACCTCGTGACTATAGTTTCGTCTTGCAAGCATTTGAGGCATTCCTTAGCTCGGAGGGCATCAACTTTTATCTCTTTCTCAGGCTGTTTTTCTCAGTCCATGTTTCTCGCAGGCGTGGTTTTTCGTCTCTCACACCTGCACTCCAGAGTCCCTTACCGCCACTCCCAGAGCTCTCTAGTCCTTCTTGATACTCCTCAGATTTCTCCTGGCTGGATCACTGGTGCCTACGTGAAACAACAGCAGCAGATAACAGTCAGTGGACTGTACGAGGCTCGGTAGTGTCTTGGTGACATCCCTGATTTGAGCCCCCAGTAAGCAGCACACCTCTCCAGAGAGTGCGTCAGGTCAGCAGATGGGTGCCTCCATACCTCTCAGAAGAGAGTTACCTTCCACTATCACCCGTTGCCTTTTCTTAGTTGTTCTGGTTGTTATATGGGGAGAATAATATTAAGATCATTATAAGCTTTTGTGCCCATTGAGCAATATTAGGAAACCATGATGCTAGCCTTCTTAAAGCAACAAAAGTTTGTTCTTGCAAATGAATTTTAATTTGTTCAATATCTGTGTTTATTTGTTGATCTCGACTGACATAAACTGAGCAGCTACTATTAATTAGGGCACATACTCTGCCTTGGGCTGCTAAAATGTAATTTAAGGCCAATCGGTTCTGAATAACTATTTGTGAAGCCATATTTTATGAATTAGGTGTTTCTGTTGAAGGATCATTTTTTTGCCGTCTGGTCCCTTTTTACATGGGAATGATGAATCCAGGAATCTTTACCCTCCATACCCACCTTTACTGCAGAAAAATAGGTTAGTAATACAGAATCACAGAATCGTCTAGGTTGGAAAAGACCTTGAAGATCATCCAGTCCAAACATTAACCTAACATTGACAGTTCCCAACTACACCATATCCCTAAGTGCTATGTCGACCCTACTCTTAAACACCTCCAGGGATGGGGACTCCACCACCTCCCTGGGCAGCCCATTCCAATGCCTAACAACCCGTTCTGTAAAAAAATGCTTCCTAATATCTAGTCTAAACCTTCCCTGGCGCAATTTGAGGCCATTACCTCTTGTCCTATCGCTTGTTACTTGGTTAAAGAGGCTCATCCCCAGCTCTCTGCAACCTCCTTTCAGGTAGCTGTAGAGGGCGATGAGGTCTCCCCTCAGCCTCCTCCTTTCCAGACTAAACAACCCCAGTTCCCTCAGCCGTTCCTTGTATGACATGTGCTCCAGACCCTTCACCAGCTTTGTTGCCCTTCTCTGGACACGCTCAAGTAATTCAATGTCCTTTTTGTAGTGAGGGGCCCAAAACCCCTCCCCATCTCCCAGCTCATGAGGCTGGGTGTCCAGGGAACAGCCAGTTCCACTGCTAAAGACTGAGGCAAAGTAGGCGTTGAGCACCTCATCCTTAGTTACCATGTTTCCCTCTGCATCCAGTAAAGGAGGGAGATTTTCCCTAATCCTCCTTTTGCTGTTAACGAATTTATAGAAACATTTTTTGTTATCCTTAACAGCTGTAGCCAGGTTGAGCTCTAGCTGCGCTTTGGCTCTCCTAATGTTCTCCCTGCATAACTTTACTACATCTTTATAGTCTTCATGAGAGACCTGCCCCCTCTTCCAAAGGCAATAGATTCTCCTTTTGTTCTTGAGATCCAGCCAAAGGTCCCTGTTTAGCCAGGCCGGTCTCCTTCCCCGCCTGCTTATTTTTTGGCACATGGGAACAGCCTGCTCCTGTGCCTTTAAGACTTCTCTCTTGAAGTATGTCCAGCCTTCCTGGACTCCCATATCCTTCAAGGCAGCCTCCCAAGGGATTTTGTTAATCAGTCTTTTGAACAGGTCAAAGTTAGCCCTCCGGAAGTCTAAGGTGGCAGTTTTACTAACCCCTCTCTTTGTTTCTCCAAGGATCGAAAATTCGATCATCTCATGATCACTGCACCCCAGACGGCCTCCAACCTTTACCTCCCCCACAAGCTCTTCCCTGTTCACAAGAAGCAGGTCCAGGAGGGCACCTTCCCTGGTCGGCTCACTCACCAGCTGTGTGAGGAAGTTATCCTCCACACATTCCAGGAACCTCCTGAACTGTTCCCTCTCTGCTGTGTTGTATTCCCAGCAGATATCCGGGAGGTTAAAGTCCCCCACAAGAACAACGGCAAGTGACCGCAAGATTTCTCCCAACTGTTTATAGAAAGCTTCATCCACCTCACTGCTTTGGTTGGGAGGTCTATAGCAGACTCCCACAGCAAGATCTGCTTTATTGGCCCTTAACCTAATCCAAACACTCTCAACCCCGTTATCACTATACTCGATTTCTGAGCTCTCATAGCATTCTCTTACATATAGGGCCACTCCACCACCTCTCCTTCCCTGTCTATCCCTCCTGACGAGCTTGTAGCCATCGATTGCAGCAGTCCAGTCATGTGAGGCATCCCACCATGTTTCTGTTATGGCTACTATGTCATAGTTCTCGTGCTGCATCAATGGCCTCAAGCTCCCCCTGTTTGTTGCTCATACTGCGTGCATTGGTATAGATGCAATACAAGATAGGGTCCTTCACATTTTGGGCAGAAACCCTTTTTTCCATTTATGTATCTTTATCTATACTTTATCCCCTGGGGAAAAGGTATGTAATGATCCCTCTAGTGGTATTGGCTGTGCCAATTGGACCCAATTCTGATTTTGTTTTATAGTTTGTTGAATATTTAGGATATATTGTGTTACTTGTTCATCCCCAGCTAATAGGCTCATATAGGTAGCAGTATATAGATTGGTGGCCATAGGCATAGATCATCCAAATAGAATTTCATAAGGTGATAGTCTGGTAGACTGTAATGGTCACCGCTGAATGTGCATCAAAGCTACTGGTAGAGTGTCTAGCCATTTGAGGTTGGTCTTGAACAACTTTTCCCTGTAAGTGTTTTTAAAGATGAGTTCATTCTTTCTATTTTTCTAGCTGATTCTGGGTGGTATGGAGTGTGGAAGTGTTGGTATACACCTAAGGTTTTCATAATGTTTTGCATAATTTGTGAGGTGATTTCCTCTGTCTGAATCAATGTGAATAGGGAGTCCAAATCTAGGAATTATTTCTTTCAGCAAAATTTTGACTACACTGTCCATGTCTGCTTTTCTTAATTGCTTTGTGCCACTTAGAAAGTTGATCTATTATTACAAGCATATATTGATAGCCCTGGGATGGTGGTAATTCTGCAAAGTCTATATGTATTCTTTGAAAGGGATAGTTCACCCAAGGTTTTCCTCCTTGGGGCTTGAGGGAGGCTTTACAATCATTATTAAATGCCTGGCAGTTCAGCCAAACTGAGGTTATTTATTTAGCAGCAACATAGATCCCCACAACCATCCAGCTTTTCAAGATGGTTTGAGTCAGAGCAGTTGTTCCAAAGTGGCCTTGGTGGTGTTCTAGGAGAGCTATTGGGAGGTAATATTGCCTTGGTAGTAGTGGAAGGTTGTGCTCCCCTACCCACCATATTTCTGCTTTGTTGAGTTGAGCTCTGTCCTGGGTTCAGCTAGGATAGGGTTAATTTTCACAAGAAGCTGGGAGGGGGCACAGCCAGGACAGGTGACCTGAACTAGCCAAGGGGATATTCGACACCATGCTGATGTCATGCTCAGTATATAACTAGAGGAGCTGGCTGGGGGAGGTGGGGGTGATTGTGACTGGGAAAGGGGCTGAGCGTGTGGTACAGGGTGTTGAGCAATTGCATTGTGCATCACTCGCTTTATACATTCGTTTTATTAGTATTGTTGTTGTTAGTATTGCTGTATTACTGTTGTTGGGCCTAAATCACGACAGTCCTTTTTGGCACCCAACATGGGGCCTGAAGAATTGAGATAACGGCAAAAATCTGACCAGAGAGTGTTAAGACAAATTTGTTATACTCATTTCTTATTCAAATAATTGCTGATCCCAACGTTGGTTAATTTGTTCACATGGTGGGGTTATGTAAATCCTTACATGCACTATGTATTCCCTGGGGTGATGTTTATCACCTCTGGGAGAAGGAACAAGATAATAATTTTGCTCTGCTGGGTAATGTTGATTTATGATATGATTACATCACTGGTCATGAGGTTAAACTAGTATTTGTATGCAGCACTGTTGTCATTCCCATACCTTGGGTGCCTTCTCTTGGAATTTATTAGTAATCGCATCCAATCTATGAGGAAGATGGGGGGGATACTTTCTCCTTCAGGCTAATTACAACAGTTTTTGAGAATTTTGAACATCCTTGGGATGTTCAAACCAGCATGCTCTTATTGCTGTGTATACTGAATGTGTCTCACATCTTGTTTAGAGTTACACAAAATTTTTTTACGAATGCCACTGAGATATCTGCCCCAAGGCTGGATAGTCGTGAGTGGCATGGCATGTGGGAGAATATGGGCAGGTATCTAGAGAACTTCTCACCCCCAATGGTTTGGAATTTCACTTCTGAACAACTACAGGACCCTGATAAAGTGATATAATATTTGAAAGGAAAATGCTGTGGCTATTCCAAAGAGGCACAACTTACCACACTGTGCTGGACCCTAGCCAATATCTACTGAATACTGCTCGTTATTATGCAGCACCCTCAGGGAGAAGGGAGGGAAAACAGACCGACAAGCGCTGCACCTACCTCAACCCCGATGACAGGCATTGTGGCTACTCAAACCCTGGTGACAGACACAGCAGCTGAACCAGAGAACAAAACTGTGTCAGTATCAGTTGCCCCTATACAGAAGAAGAAATAAAAAAAAAAAAAAAAATCAGTTTGCTCAGTGAGGGATGAAAGTGAACCAGGGTCATCATGAGAACAGGAGGAAGAGACAGAACCAGAAATAATCACCTGATCCCTATCCTTGAGCGAGCTGTGAGACATGCAAAAGGATTTTGGCTGCCATCCAAATGAACACATCTTGTTACCTGGCTGCTCCAATGCTGGGATAGTGGGACCAGTAGTGTGGAATTAAAGGGTAGGGAGGCCAAGCAGCTGGGATCCCTGTCTAGGGAAGGAGGCATTGACAAGGCAATTGGAAGAAGGACACAAGCCCTCAGCCTCTGGAGGTGACTTCTGCCAAGCATGAAGGAAAGGTACCCCTTCAAAGAAGATGTTATATATCATCCAAGTAAGTGGACTACCATGGAGAGAGGTATCCAATAGCTGAGGGAATGTCGCAGATGAAAGTATTGACACAGTAATGATTTAGTAAGAAATCTAGGTTTATTAATAACTAACAGCAATTTATTATTACAAAATAATTCAGAAATACTGAAAAGAAAGAAAAGCGACTTATTCACAGATTCTAAAATGACAAGATTCACACTAACTTACTTAACGGTACCTTAATTTATACATATATACATGTGCATACACAAAACGGACAAACACACAGAAACAAAGGTGTTTGGATTCAGTAGAATGAACACAAAACGGACAAACAAACACAGAAACAAAGGTATGTACCCACCCACCCCCACACACACCAATAAACAGAGAAAGAACGGGTGAAAGAGAAGCTAGCTCAAAGAAAATTTCCCTCTCGAGTTTAGAGCAAATACTCACAATGCCTTGGCATTCCTTAACAGGCGATAATTGAGACTTGAGCGGGTGGACTTCGCCCTGGCCTTCCATCTGGAGCAGAAGACACCTTAAGGGTTTGGTACCTGAGAGGCGTCCCAGCTCAGGGGAGGTGCTGGTCACAGGCCTGCTGCAATCCAGAAGAGCTCAAAGGATCTCCCTGGTGGTCACAGTTTATAGGGTCCAAGATAATTGACTTGTGTCAAATACCTTCTGGTGCCTTCCAGCAGTTACACAAGAACTTCATGAATGTGCAACTCTGTTATTGTTCCCATTTGACCACATCCCAGGCACAGGTGTGCCAGGCCATTAGGAGATGATGGGCCGTTATAGCCGTTTCTGAGCAATCGGGAGGGGCAGGAGCCAGGCTCATTAACATTATCAGTCCTTATCTCCACAGATTGGTGTATAGCTCGGGGGATGTGGGTGGAATTGCACGTAGCACCAAGCAGCCCAACAAGGAGGGGCGGGGAGGGGTAAGAATTGCACCACCACAGGGAATTACTGTGCTGGAGTTGATCTATAATGATCTGGATAATGAGCAGTTACCCACAGATCCAGATGAAGTCCAATGCACACAGTCCATGTGGCGGAAGTTTCTACAAAGTACACCACCATTGTATGCCAATTCATTGGCAGTAATGGCCTGGAAAGAAGGCAAGGGACAAATGGTGGATGAATTGGCTGGCCAACTCAGGCAATACGAAGGAAGTCTCTCTTCTTCCCTACAGGCCTGCATCTTGGCTATGGAGCAAGTGTCCTGGGAGTTCCAACAATTCAAAGAGGATATGTCCTACTCCCCACCTGTATGGGCCCGTATCTCAGCTATTAAGAGTAGGTGTTCCTCTGCTCAAGAGAGAGAAGATAGAAGGTACACACCACAGGATACCCTGTGGTTTTACCTGTGTGACCACGGAAACGCGGAACACATAGGCATGATTCGTGTCAAAATAGAATATGGTGTGATAAATGTAATTGTTGTACTCTGTGCGGATCCAAGGTGAGTTGTGATCACTATGATATGTATAGTAATTGTAGTGAATGTTGGAATCAAATTGAGAATGTGTAAGGATTAAAAAAAAAAAAAAAAAAAAAGGATGTGCCTTTACCTGGAACCCCCCCCTCCCCCTTCCTTATGCTGATGCAATAGCTGTTTAAAGAGAGAGCCCACTGAAAAATAAGACTCTGAGACTTTTAAAGGACCC
>MU210525.1:445976-475658 GCA_017315185.1 Bubo scandiacus | reverse complement strand
GACATGACTTCAACAATTCAAATGACCCAATAGAAGAGGAGCAGGACAACTACCTGGTGGAAAAGGATTGGTTGAAAAGAGTACAAAAGACGCTGCTTTTAGAACTTGGGGGTGCGTGTGGCAGAGTCACGGCTCTCCGCGCACCCAGCGCTGCTTTGCCTATTGCTTCCTACCCTAAATTGATTGAACCCAAATAAAAGTATATTTTTTTAGAATTGGCTTCGCGTGATTATAACAGAAAGAACATGAGGAAGTGGGATGGAAAACCTACCTCAACCCTAGAAGAGCAGGTACGTGAGTTGAAAGAAAAAGCAATCACAAAAAGGGATTCTTCCAGGAAAAATGTTGTTCCAGTTTCCAGCAGGCAGTTCCCCAAACAGAGTAGAAGGGCTGATCTCACTACTGATCCTTTTGAAGGGGCTTCTGATTCTTGTTTACAAAAAGTGAGTAACGAATACTATGACCAGTCCTAGAGGGTCCCTGCCTCCAGCCAGGTGGAGGAAAGGGACAACCGGGTTTTTTGGACTGTGTAGATCCGGTGGCCTGGCACGGTAGACCCACAGCAGTACAAGGCTCTGGTGGACACTGGTGCACAGTGTACCCTAAAGCCATCAAGCTATAAAGGGGCAGAACCCATCTGTATTTCTGGAGCGACAGGGGGGTCCCAACAGCTAACTGTACTGGAAGCTGAAGTGGGTCTAACTGGGATTGAGTGGCATAAACACCCCACTGTGACTGGCCCAGAGGCCTGTGCATCCTTGACATAGACTACCTCATAAGAGGGTATTTCAAGGACCCAACAGGGTACCGGTGGGCCTTTGGTATATCTGGCTTGGAGATGGGGGAAATTGAACAGCTGTCCACCTTGCCTGGTCTCTCTGAGGACCCTTCTGTTGCGGGGTTGCTGAAGGTTGAAGAACAGGTGCCAATCTTTACCACAACAGTGCACCAGTGGCACTATCGCACCAACCAAGACTCCCTGATTCCCATCCATAAGCAGATTCATTGACTGGAGAGCCACGAAATGATCAGCAAGACTCACTCAACCTTTAATAGCCCCATACAGCCAGTGCAAAATCTAAAGGAGAGTGGAGATTAACAGTAGACTACCATGGCCTGAATGAAGTCACGCCACCACTGAGTGCTGCCATACAGGACGTGCTAGAGCTTCAATATAAACGGGAGTCAAAAACAGCCAAGTGGTACAGCAAAACTGATATTGCCAATGTGTTTTTCTCAATCCCTCTGGCAGAAGAGTGCAGGCCACAGTTTGCTTTTACTTGGAGGGTGTCCCGATCCAATGTCAGGGGAGGTTTTGATATGATCCCAAGAGTGAGATTAAGACACAAACGAGGTCAAATGCCATACACCCAAAATGGTTTTTTATAATTAAAAAGTGAAGAGGGGTAGCAATAGGACAGAATGGAAGGAAAAGACAGAAATAAAGCAAGCATGCGGGATAGAGTTGCAAGAATAGTCACCACCATGGATCCAGCAGCGTCCTGTTGGTCCTCAGTCTTCATTTCTTTGATGGTGGATGCACACAAATCTAGCTTCGATGGTGGATGCACACCGAGCAAAGTTTTCTGTTGCCTTTTTAAGTTCATCGTATCCACTGATTAGCATATCTGCCCACCTTTAGTTTTTTTTCCTCTGGTCCCACAGGTTTTTGCTGCATCCAGCTTCTGGGGCACAAATGGTCACCTCTTATCAGTTCATTAGCAATGCATGCATGGTGTCTGGCGTACACAATAGAGCCACAAATGGCTACAGGATGGGTCCAGATCAGTACACATCTGCCCCTTTGAGGCTTATCTAAGGAGTCCGACAATGCAACCGCAAAGAAGTGGGGGGTGCATCCTTCAACACATTCCCGCTTCCCTGGGTGACACTCCCCAGACCAATCCACAGGCTGCAGCAGCTTGTCCTTGAGGTTTGCACAGACACAAGAAAGCTTTGAGACAGTCATATGACATTTCAGTCTCTCACAGAGGGGGGTCCTGTACACCTGGAATCAACTGCCCCAAGGGTGGAAACACAGCCCCACCATTTGCCATGGGCTGATCCAGACTGCACTGGAACAGGGTGAAGCTCAGGAACACCTGCAGTATATTGATGACATCACTGTATGGGGTAATAGAGCAGAAGAAGTTTTTGAGAAAGGGGAGAAAATAGTTTAAATCCTTCTGAAGGCCGGTTTTGCCATAAAACAAAGTAAAGTCAAGGAACCTGCACAGGAGATCCAGGTTTTGGGAAAAAAATGGCAAGATGGGCATCATCAGATCCCAATGGATGTGATCAACAGGATAGCAGCTATGTCTCCACCAACTAGCAAAAAGCAAACACAAGCTTTCTTAGGTGTTGTGGGCTTTTGGAAAATGCATATTCCAAATTACAGTCAGATTGTAAGCTCTCTCCATCAAGTGACGCGAAAAAAGAATGATTTTATATGGGGTCCTGAGCAACAACAAGCCTTTCAACAAATTAAATGGGAGATTGTTCATGCAGTAACCCTTGGGCCAGTTCAGACAGGACAAGATGTTAAAAATGTGCTCTACACTGCAGCTGTGGAGAATGGCCTTACCTGCAGTCTCTGGCAGAGAGCACCAGGGGAGAACCGAGGCTGACCACTAGGGTTTTGGAGTTGGGCATTGTACTGGGTCTGGCTGAGCCGGAATTGGTTTTCCCCTATAGCAGCCCTCATGGTGCTGTGTTTTATGTTGGGAGCTGGCAGGGTGTTGATAGCACACTGGTGTTGTGGCTACTGCTGAGTAGTGCTTACACAGCACCAAGGCTCTTTCCGACATTTCCCCCCCACAGTGGGACGGGGTGGGCAAGATCTTGGGAGGGGACACAACCAGGACAGCTGACCCGAACTGACCAAAGGGGTATTCCAGACCATATGACGTCTGCTCAGTATAAAGCTGGGAGAAAGGAGGAAGGGGGTGGGGTCACCCTTGGTCCTCCGAGGCAACCACTACGCGTATTGGAGCCCTGCTTCCTGAGAAGGCCCGACATCGCCTGTTCATGGGAAGTAGAGAATAAATCTGTTTTCTTTTTTTTTGCTTCCGCGCGCGGACCTTTGCTTCTCTTTGCTTATATTAAAACTTCTTTTGTTTTACCCACAAGGGTTGGGGTTTTTTTCCTATCTTATTTTTTTTCCCCTCTTTGCCCTGTTGAGAAAAAAGGGGAAGGGGGGGAAGTGATAGAGCGACTTGGTGGGTACCTGGCATTTAGCCAAGGTCAAACCACCACAGGGATATAGAGGATCCAAGGCCTGCAATACTCCAACTGAAAAGGAGATATTGGCAGCATATGAAGGAGTTCGAGCTGCTTTGGAAGTGGTTGGGACTGAAGCACAGCTCCTCCTGGCACCCCGACTGGTGGTGCTGGGCTGGATGTTCAAAGGGAGTGTCCCCTCTACACACTATGCAGCTGATGCTACGTAGAGTAAGTGGGTCACACTGATCACACAGCAGGCTCAGATAGGAAACCCCAGTCACCCAGGAATTCTGGAAGAAATCACGGACTGGCCAGAAGGCAAAGATTTTGGAATATCACCAGAGGAGGAGGTGGTGCATGCTGAAGAGGCCCCATTGTATAATAAACTGCCAGAAAATAAGAATTATGCCCTGTTTACTAATGGATCCTGTTGCATTGTAGGGAAACATCGAAGGTAGAAGGCTGCTGTATGGAGTCCTATACGACAAGTCGCAGAAACCGCTGAAGGGGAAGGTGAATCAAGCCAGCTTGCCCAAGTGAAAGCCATCCAAGCTGGCTTTAGATATTATTGATCAAGAAAAATGGTCAGTGCTCTATCACTGTAATGGCTCATGGATGGTGGCAAATGCCCTGTGGGGGTGGTTGCAGCAATGGAAGCAGAGCAACTGGCAGCACAGAGGTAAGCCCATCTGGGCTGCTGCACTGTGGCAAGATATTGCTGCCCGGGTTGAGAAGCTGGTTGTAAAAGTACATCATGTAGATGCCCATGTACCCAAGAGTGGGGCCGCTGAAGAACATAAAAACAACCATCAGGTGGATCAGGCTGCTAAGACTGAAGTGGCTCAGGTGGATTTGGACTGGCAACATAAGTGTGAATTATTTATAGCTCAGTGGGCCCATGACTCCTCAGGCCATCAAGGAAGATATGCAACATATAGATGGGCTCAAGTCCGAGGGGTGGACTTGACCATGGACACTATTACACAGGTTATCCATGAATGAGAAACATGTGCTGCAATCAAGCAAGCCAAGCAGTTAAAGCCTCTGTAGTATGGGGGATGATGGCTGAAATACAGATATGGGGAGACCTGGCAGATTGACTATATCACACTCCGACAAACACGCCAAGGCAAGCACCACATGCTTACAATGGTGGAAGCAACCACCAGATGCCTGGAGACATGTTCCGTGCCCCATGCCACTGCCTGGAACACTATCCTCGGCCTTGAAAGACAAGTCTTATGGCAACTTGGCACCCTGGAAAGAATTGAGTCAGATAATGGGACTCATTTCTGAAACAACATCATAGACACTTGGGCCAAAGAACATGGCACTGAGTGGGTATACCACATCCTCTACCATGCACCAGTCTCTGGGAAAATTGAACGATACAGAGGACTTCCAAAAACCACACTGAGAGCAATGGGGGGTAGGACCTTCAAACATTGGGGGACACATTTAGCAAAAGTGACCTGGTTAGTCAACACTAGAGGATCTACCAATTGAGCTGGCCCTGCCCAATCAAAACTTCCATGTACTGTAGAAGGGGATAAAGTCCCTGTAGTGCACATGAAGAATATGCTGAGGGTTATTCCTGCCTTGGGTAAAGGTAAACCCATGCGTGGGATTACTTTTGCCCAAGGACCTGGGTGCACTTGGTGGGTAATGCAGAAGGACCAAGGAGTCCAATGTGTGCCTCAAGGGGATTTGTTTTTGGGTGAAAATAGCCAATGAATTGAACTGTATGATGGTAATTGCTAAATAACCTTACTATTGCATATCATCATTGCTATGGTTGATGCATATTATACTAATGGCATCACATTAATAAAAAGAAATGAACTTTGGTATAGTTGGGACCGATTTCAGCAATTGGTGCCCAGCAACTTTCTCAAGATCAACATCTTCAGCCCGCAGACCATGAGCATGGACCACACCAGATACATCAGCTATGAGCTCTAACTGTAGCATGACATGCTCCTGCTGTGACCAAGGTCACCCACTCCACTGACTGAGCCAATTCTGCATCACCCCTCCTGCCTTAAAAAAATGTCATGACATGGAACCCAATGTTATAGACTAAATGAACTCACTCTACATTTTGGAGGGATGGCCCATAGAGTAAGGGAATTATATCTATGTGTATGCATCAAAAAACAAGGAAAGGGATGGTCTTTAATGAGAATGTATTGGGAAACATGGAACCAGAGCATAACGTAAATGGTATGGAATAAGGGGTGGATACTGTCCTGGTTTTGGCTGGGATAGAGTTAATTTTTCTTCTTAGTAGCAAGAATAGTGCTGTGCTTTGGATTCAGTATGGGATTTGGTATGAGAAGAATGTTGATAATACACTGATGTTTTCAGTTCTTGCTAAGAGATCAAGGACTTTTTAACTCCCCATGTCCTGCGTGTGTGCAGGTGTACAAGAAGCTGGAAGGGAGTAGAGTCAGAGCACTGGACCCAAATTAGCCAATGGAATATTCCATATCATGTAACGTCATGGTCAGTATATAAAGGAGGGTCAGCCGGGAAGGAGGGGGCCCTCTCTCACTTCTGGGATTGTGGTTTCGGAATTGTGGTTTTCTTTGGGATCACTAGCTGTGAACAGGCTGGGTATCAGTCAGCGAGTGGTGAGCAATCACATTGTGCATTACCCATTTGTACTTTCTATTACTGTTATTGTTTTATTTTATTTCAATTATTAAATTATTTTGCTCTCAACCTATGAGTCTCCCTTTACCCCTTCAATTCTCTTTCCCCCATCCCCTGAGCAGGGGAGAGGGAGCAAGCGGCTGTGTGGTCTTTGGCTCTTCTAACAAGGGTATGTGCTGGGGGCTTCCTTCAATTCCATGATATATATTTGTCCCACTGTGTTAATGTTTTGTGGTTGTTTGTTTAGGGCCAAATGTGTAGCACCTGTACCTACTAGGCACAAGTAATCTCTCCCCACTTTAAGGGTCTGTTGGAGTTCTTGTTGTAGGTTCACACTATTTAAAATCATGTGGGCATTATTCACATGGTTGCTGCATAATAGGTTCTTGATAACTGTCAGTCTTGAGTGAAGTCTTGGGTATAATTATGTCCTTGTGCAGGGGCCAGAGGATTGAATCCAGGAGTCATCATTGAAGCAGGTGTAGCTTCTGGTCTCAAAGAAAATATGGGCTTATAGGGTCAATCTTTTTTCTGATATTGTTCACAATAGTTGCAATCATTAAATTGTTAGGGCTGAAAGAAACGTGAACAGTACTTAAAAGTCAGATGTCCAGGAACCTGCCCAGGTCCCACTAGAGCCAAGGATCATAAAATCATAGAATCATTTAGGTTGGAAAAGACTTTTAAGATCATCAAGTCCAACTGTTAACCTAACACTGCCAAGTCCACCACTAAACCATGTCCTTAAGTGTGGGGATTCTAAAGGATTTCCTGCGGGGAAATCGGCATGTGAGCAATCTTGCATATGAGCAAGACTGGCAAAGCCTCAGCTTCGACGAGGATGTGACGAGGAGATGACCCTGAAAGAATGAGGAAGAACCCAGGAAGATAAACAATTCAGGGTGTGGGTCTGGGTGCAGAAAGAAGTTTGTACAATGTCGATGTGGCAGTTCTCATCCAATCAGAAGAGAGCTTAAGGAGCATGTGCAAAGCTAACTGTCCAATCAGAAAGAATTATACCATGTGATTGTATCATGTGATTTTCACCTGCATTATAAAAGGCTTGCTCCACCATAATAAAATTGGCATTGCTTAATCGATCTGGTTGTTCGCATGTCCAAGTCTCCCGCACTTAAGTGGCATGTCTACACATTTTTTAAATACCTCCAGGGATGGTGACTCAACCACTTTCCTGGGCAGCCTGTTCCAAGGCTTGATAATCCTTTCAGTGAAGAAATTTTTCCTAATATCCAATCTAAATCTCCCCTGGCACAACTTGAGGCCATTTCCTCTCATCCTATCACTTGCTACTTGGGAAAAGAGACCGACACCCACCTTGCTACGACCTCCTTTCAGGTCTCCCCTGAGCCTCCTTTTCTCCAGGCTAAACAACCCCAGTTCCCTCAGCCGCTCCTCATAAGACTTGTGCTCTAGACCCTTCACCAGCTTTGTTGCCCTTCTTTGGATGTGCTCCAGCACCTCAATGTCTTTCTTGTAGTGAGGGGCCCAAAACTGAACACAGTATTTGACGTGCAGCCTCACCAGAGCTGAGTACAAAGGGACAATCACTTCCCTAGTCCTGCTGGCCACACTATTTCTGATACAAGCCACCTGGGCACACTGCTGGCTCATATTCAGCCAGCTGTTGACCAACACCCCCAGGTCCTTTTCTGCCAGGCAGCTTTCCAGCCCCTCTTCCCCAAGTCTATATAATTCCATGGGTTTGTTATGACCCAAGTGCAGGACCCGGCAGTTAGACTTGTTGAATCTCATACAATTGGCCTTGTCTCATCGATCCAGCCTGTCCAGATCCCTCTGTAGAGCCTTCCTACCATCAAGCAGCTCAACACTCTGTTGTGGTTTGAGCCCAGAGGGAAATTGAGCACCATGCAGCCGCTCACTCACCCCTTCCCCCTCAGGAATGGGAAAGAGAAAATAAAACAAAAGGCTCAGGAATCAAGATCAGGGCAGAGAGGGATGACTCACCCATTATGGTCATGGGCAAAAGACAGACTCGTTAGGGGAAGAAAAAGAACACAAATTTAATGCAAACACCAACAGCACCAACACTTAACAGACAGAGTAGGAGAGTGAGAAGCATTACCATATCTTAAAAACACCTTCGCCCACCCCTCTCTTCTTCCCCGACTCAGTTTTGCTCCTGATTTCTCTACCTCCTCCCCTGAGTGGTGCAGGGGGCAGGGAATGGGGGTTACAGTCAGTCCACCACTCCTTCCTCCTCAGGAGAGAGGAGTCCTCACATTCTCCCCTGCTCCAGCACATTATCCCTCTCACAGGAGACAGTTCTCCACAAACTTTCTCTGGCGTGAGTCCTTCCCACGGGATGCATTCTTCCCGAGATGCTCCAGCATGGGTCCCTCCCCTTCATGTTGCAGTCCTCCCAGCACCGAACTACAACAGTGGGGGCTTCTTCCCATAAAGACCCAGCCTTCTTCGGGCGCAGTCACTTGCTCGGGCATGGGGTCCTCCACAGGCTGCAGGTCAGCATCTGCTCCACCACTATCATTATCTCAATCCACGATTCTTCTCTTTTGCTCTTCTGATTTGCTCCTGTACAAGACAGTTCTTTGTTGGGCAAGGAGGGAGACAAGGATGCTTAGAATAGAATTACAAAGGGAATTTATTCTCTCATATTAGCTATCTGCATAGTTGTACCCCAACCTAATGCATGGAGGACCCCAACATAGAGGAAAGCAGGCTTTATATATATTACAATACAGTTGTGTAGACCAATCAAATTACTCCTGTTAAGGAGTGGGCTAATCGGTTACTAATGCTTGTACTTGTCCTGTGCAGGTGGTGTAGATGTATGGTCAGTGGTGTGCTAATCTTCACTGTTCTAAACTGACGTCTTATGCAGGTAGCATGGTTTTATACTGGATTCTGGTCAATTGTTGTTCTGCCTGTGGTTATATGCCTGGTTTCTTAAGGTAAATCTCCTATTGTTTTATTGTCAGTATGGGGTATTCTCAGCCGGTGAGAGACAGCTTAGAGCTTAGGTTGAGTCTCCAGGTCATGTTGACCCTGAGGTGAAAGTTCATAGTCTCAGGTAGTGTTCTTCTATGCAAGTCATATTGCAGTTAGAACCTTGCCTTTCACACTCCCCCCCGATGCAGAGGGGGATGAGCAAGCGGCTGTGTGGTGCTTAGTTGCTGCCTGGGATCAACCCACCACAGGTAGGACTTGAATTCTGGTCCCCTAGTGATGCAACTAGATCAGTATTACACAGCATTTAGTTTTCACAAACCCATCTTTATAAGCAAAGAGTACCACAGCATTTGTGAACATTGTCAAGTTCTAGTTTTGATGGTGTCAGTCTCATCATTTCACACACAGACGTACATGCATGCACGTGTGCACACACACAAATGCGCACACAGCATTACCTGAATGCTAATATCAAACATGGCCTCTAGTACACTACAGGATGAGCAGCTCTCTTGAAAAGCAATGACACTTTATGAAACAATTAAAAAGGTAGGAGAAAGAGTTCTAGCATATTCTGAGACATGCATACAATATTTTACAGATGCACTACAAAGAAATACAGCTTCCAGCTTTGACTTCTCAGCTACTGAAAATGAAACCACACATTAAATAGATGCATGTCAGCATGCATCAGCAGCCCCCACTTTCCAGTCCCTTTCCTTCAGTGGGGTGAGCAGGGGAAGCTATTATGCACCTGAAGTCTCCTTTCATGAACTACGCTTTCATTTTACTTCACACATGCCTGTGTCTCCAAGGCTCCCTTGCTAGCACCAACTGACCCCTCCCAAAATCCCAGTGCCCCTCTGTGCTGGGAAAAATGGTCTGGGTTAGTCCTGCGTCAGGCAAAGGCAAACCCATCCACAGGATTGCTTTTGCTCAAGGACCTGGGTGCACCTGGTGGGTGATGCAGGAGGATGGAGAGGTCCGATGCGTACCACAAGGGGACTTGATTTTGGGTGAGAATGTGCCGTGAATTATATTGTGCTTTTGTTAATTGTTTTTTTGTTATTGTTAATTGCTAAATGGCAGCTGGGCATGACGCAGATGGTATAGAATAATGGGGTGGATTATGTCCTGGTTCAGCTAGGATAGGGTTAAGTTTCCCCAGCAGTGGGGAGGGAGCTCTAGATGGGTTATTCGATACCATGCTGACTTCACGTCAGGGCGCCCAAGCGTGGGAAGATTGGTAGACGCCCTTTGTGTGTGTGGTCGCTCCCCTCACTGCTGTATCTGTACAATATATCTCTTGCTCTGTTCATTGTTATTACTGTTATTGTTATTGTTATTGTCATTGTTATTGTTATTGTTTGTTTTGTTGTTGTTACACTGTTGTATTAAAACTTTCCTTATCTCAACCCCGGGGTTTGTATTTCACTCCCTGCCCCATCCGATCCAAGGGTGGGGGAGGGGCAGCGGCAGCGTGGTCTCAGGTCCCGGCAGGGCCTAAACCACCACACCCTCAAAGTATCTACAATGCACTCCAGATAACACTAGAAAATCATAATTTGAAGAAAATTAGTGCTCAGAGAAATTATATCACAATGGGTTTTATTTTTCTTTAATATTCCCCAAATACACAGAAAACAAAAGGATTTAAGGTAATAATAAGTAATCTGGGATGGAGAGAGGAAAAAAGGCAGAAAAAAGCTGCATTTCTACGTCTACTTTGTTGAGCATCACTACTCAATAGAACAACATAAATGTTTCTGCTGAACTTTAAAGCTCAGTGTCAAGAATATAGCACAAATCATGCCTTTCTAGCAGTTTTTGCAAGCTATCCTGATTCCAGATCAAAAATGTCATAATTCTGAGCAAAGCTGCATTTATACATGAGAACAAAATTTTTAAACAATTTAAATTTTGCTTAGCACATTATAATGTGTTCCATTACATGAATAAATTATATTATAATGGACTTGGAGAAGATAATCAAGTTACAACAAGAACAGCAGTGGAAAGTCATCTACAAGCACGGAGAGATTTATAAGGAAACAGTGTCAACACAAAGTACCACTTTTGTAACAGATATGATGAGGCAATTTTTTAGATCAGTACCAGTACTACTACCTTACCTCTTGGGATAGGAAGGGAATGACTTGTGCACATATAGTGTTCAGCCTCTTGGCAATTTCTGCCTGCAAATGACAAGAAGAAACAAGTTTAATTATATAAATTCTAAAACATGATTGTCACCCACTAACACAGAACATAGATTTTTTTGTTTTCATCTCTAGTCATCCTCTAACTAGAATAGATTATAAAAAATAACAAAAGCATTTAGGGACCAATTCAACAATATACAACAGAGATAGAGGATGTTTGGAGTGATAACACAAGATAACTACAGAGACAGAATATTTAAAGCTATGTAGACTTTCTTGTAATGAATTGTAATTTTCTTATAACAAATTGTAACCAGAGTCAGTTATGCATTATATGGTAGGACAGAATACTCTTCTTGCAAAGTTAATAAATGCATGATGATGTACATACTTGTGCAATTTAGGCTTCCTTCTTTTATCAGCAAATTTTCCAGACTTTTTGTTAAGCACTCTTTTAAATTGCAAATCCTTAGAAATGTATCTATACAACAGAAAGTCTGAAAACTAGCAATAGAAGTACAAAAACTACATATAAAATCAAACTGCATTCAAGGAATATTGTGATTACATAGCCATGTAATCAGAAGACATGGTACACTAGAGCTAAGGGCATGTATGAAGCTAACTCTGCCCGCTTGTATGTATTATGATACACTTGAGTTAGCCCACACTATTTCTCAAACAATAAAATTTTTTGATTTCTCTGAAATCCATTTAAATTCCTGTAGTTAATTTATATAGCAATTTCTATGTTACACTGTCCCAGTAACTTCTCACTGGTCACTGTTTATGCAAGTCCCAGCCTCATTAAAGACTACAAAGCCTTGGTGGTGCAAACAAAAAGTATTGGTGCCCAAGTGTCATGGTTTAACCCCAGCCACTAAGCATCACGCAGCTGCTCGCTCATTCCCCCCGCAGCGGGATGGGGGAGAGAACTGGAAGAGTAAAAGTGAGAAAACTTGTGGGTTGGGATAAAGACAGTTTAATAGGTAAAGCAAAAGCCATGCACACCAGCAAAGCAAAACAAGGAATTCATTCACTACTTCCCATTGGCAGGCAGGTACTCAGCCATCTCCAGGAAAGCAGGGCTTCATCATGAGTAATGGTTACGCGGGAAGACAAATGGCATCACTCTGAACATCCCCCACTTCCTTCTTCTTCCCCCAGCTTTATATGCTGAGCATGACACCATATGGTGTGGAATATCCCTTTGATCAGCTGGGGTCAGCTGTCCCGGTTGTGTCCCCTCCCAACTTCTTGTGCACCCCGAGCCTACTCGCTGGTGGGGTGGTGTGAGAAGCAGAAAAGGCCTTGACTGTGTAAGCACTGCTCAGCAATAACGAAAACACCTCTGTATTATCAACACTGTTTTCATCACAAATCCAAACATAGTCCCATACCAGCTACTATGACGAAAATTAACTCTATCCCAGCCAAAACCAGCACACCAAGTTATCTTTTCTTCCATTTCACCAGTTAGAGGAAAGGATGCAGCCAGAAATAGACGTTTAACGCAAATCAACTTCTGGCTTTGTGGCTGGTGAGGGCTTTGGCTTTTATGACAACGGGACATTCTTCGATGACTATAGCCTGTTAAGGGAAGGATGGGATCCACCTGTCTAGAAGAGGCAAGGGAATCTTTGGCAGCAGGCTGGCCGATTTGGTGAGGCAGGCTTTAAACTGTGGACTTGGGGGGCGAGGTCCAAAGTGACAACACTCACACCATTGCAACCAACTGGGGAATAAGCCAGGACAACCAGAGCAGCGACAAATATTCCTTAGCTGCCTCCCAAGGTGAGAACCAGAAGACCAACCACCTCAAGTGTATGTATACTAATGCACACAGCCTGGGGAACAAACAGGAGGAACTGGAGCTCTGCACCCAGTCAGAAAGTTATGATATCATAGGAATAACTGAAACATGGTGGGACAACTCACATGACTGGAGGATCACGATGGATGGCTGTAGGCTGTTTCATAAAGACAAGCAGGGAAGAAGAGGAGGAGGAGTCGCACTCTAAGTTAAGGAGAACCTTGAATGTATAGAAGTCAACTATGGTGACCCTATTGAATGCCTCTGGGTCAAGATCAGAGGGGTCATCTCCAAGGGGGATCTTACAGTAGGCATCTGCTACCGACCTCCAAACCAAGATGATAAGGCCAACGAAGCAATATTTGGGTCACTTAAGCAAGCTTCAGGTCAACAGAACCTGGTTCTTATGGGTGACTTCAACTACCCAGACATTTGTTGGAAGAACAGCACAGCAGTTCACATGTCATCCATCAAGTTCCTGGAATGCGTAGAGGACTGCTTCCTCATACAAATGTTAGATGTGCCAACCAGGAATGAGGCACTGCTGGACTTGCTACTCACAAGCCAAGAAAACCTGTAATATCTTGGTTAGCGATAGCCTTGGCTGCAGTGATCACAACATCGTGGAGTTTAGGATCCTGCTGAGCATGCTGAAGGTTAGTACTAAGACAAAGTACCTATACATAGTTGCTCAAGAAACATTAATTAAGGCATTTCCAAATTTTGGCTCTCAGCCACACTATTTTTTAAAAGGAATCTCCTGAGGGCCTTAAAAACAATGAGCAAGCTACACATTCAACTCTTTGAGGCTTTTCCATGTGATAGACAGTAAACTGTTTGTTCATCAAATTCCATTAAAGATACTGGGAGCTCGTGACATGTTATTCCATAAACTATGTAGACCTAAGCTTAATCTTAACTATTACACTGTGTACCGACTAACTGACTGCAAGTGCTTATCTAAGTTGAAATGCTGAAGCAAGGACTCCTAATGTGCAAAAGACTGAAAGGAGGGAGAAGGGAAAAAGGATGAAGGGGAGAAGGACAAAGGGGAAGTGTCTGTACTCTGTAAGATATAAACAAAAGCTGTGTGAGCCACTCTCAGGAAAGCAGGAAATACGAGGAGTTGGTGACGCGAGGAAGACCCGGACGGAGCGACCCCCTAGCTGCAAAGTGCGCAGACGCAGAGTACGCCTCTCAGAGAGACCCAGATAACGGAAGGCGGAGAATATAAAAAAGACGGACCCTCGGGAAGTGAGCGCGTGCCGTTGGTGGAGCAAGGACTCCCCAGCCGCCCAGCGCTGTTTTGCTTGTTGCCGCTTGCTAAAATAAATAATTGAAATTTGTCCTGACTTGCATCATTTTGGCAAGATAGTCTATAACAAAATTGGTGCCGTGACTCGGATAGAGGCAATCTGGTGGGAAGCCCCATACGGGGAGGCGCCCCGCTGAGTTCAGCGGCCCCGGCTGAGTGCTATCACATCACGCCCTCTACCGACAAACTCCAAAACTCGGCAACAAACAAAAGAATACCGGTAGCCCCGTAATCTTTGTGCACGAAGCCCCGGACGAAGACGCAAGGTTGCGTGAGTATAGGCCGGTTATCCGTTCGGTTGGGGTTGGGTTTCCCGGAGTGTGGTGTGTGAGACGCCCAGCAGGGCGAAGCGAGTGCGGACCCCTCGGTAGTGCAGTTCCCATATCCCGCGAGGGACTGGGTCACGAAAAGGGGGAAAAACGAATTGTGTGAGTGTGTGAAGGCACTCCGGAAGATGGGACAGAAGAAGAGCAAGCCTTCTGATCCCATGGGTGGTTTGGGACCCAAGGTGAGGTATCCCCAAATACCACCAGATAGCCCTTTAGGCTTGATGTTAAACCATTGGGAAGATTACCCCTCTAGGCGGGGTAAGGACAAAGCAAAAATGATTTATTATTGTATGGAAGTTTGGGGAGGGAAACAAATCAGGGGCGACCATCTCTATTGGCCTATTTTTGGGTCCTTTGAAGAATGGGTCTGCCAAGCCCTAAATATTTATGTCAACTCAAAGGAACCCTTTAATTTGGAGGAGAGTGAATATGCACAGGTATGGATAGTATCAGATACCCGAATAAATCTATATCCTCTAAAAGAAAAAGTTAAGAAAAAGAAGATACGTGATGAGGACGAACCTCCTACCTCTCCTCCTCCTTACATACCTCCACCCCCACCTCCGGCGCCTTCACCTCCTCCAACTGCGCCGGAGGACCCAGGGAATTCAGACTCCCCACCTGAATCCCCGGAAGAGCCAAGACGAATAACCCGTAGTCAAACTAGAATGGGGTGGGGTGACAGCAGCTTGTACCCCCTAAGGGAGGTTGCGATGGGGGGACCCCAGCCTGGCATGGGATATGTGACTGTCCCTCTTAATTCAGGGGACATCAGAGAATTTAAAAAGGAGATGGGGAGTCTATTGGAGGATCCCCTGGGTGTGGCGGAGCGGGTGGATCAGTTTTTAGGACCAAACACCTATACTTGGGATGAAATGCAAGCCATAATGGCTATACTATTCACTGTTGAAGAAAGGGACATGATCAGGAGAGCAGGAATGAGAATTTGGGACCAACAGCATCAGCAGGGTCCAGCAGCAGACGTAAAATGGCCTCTAAATCGACCTAACTGGAATAATCAAAATGAAATTGATAGAGGCCATATGCAAGACCTGAGGACGATTGTAATCCAGGGTATAAGAGAATCAGTCCCTAGAGGACAAAATATAAACAAAGCTTTTAGTGAACATCAGAAAAAGGATGAAACCCCTACCGAGTGGTTAGAGAGACTGAGAAAAAATCTTCAGCTTTACTCAGGACTGGACCCTAATACCCCAGTGGGACAAGCATTGTTAAAGACACAATTTGTGACAAAAGCATGGACAGATATTAGGAAGAAGCTAGAAAAAACAGAAGATTGGCAGGATCGGGGATTGGATGAATTACTGAGGGAAGCACAGAAAGTCTATGTCCGAAGGGAGGACGAGACTCAAAAAAGACATACCAGAATGATGGTAGCTGCGATAAGGGAAGGACAGAGAGTGAACGGTGCTGGGAGAAAACAGGAAGGTCAAAGAACAGGCTATAGATCAAAGGAACCGGAGAGGGGGAGAGAGAAAGGGAGTATTGTCTGCTTTTATTGCGGAGGAAAGGGTCACACAAAGAAGAGCTGCAGGAGGAGAATGATGGATGAGAGAATGTTTAAAGAAGATTAGGGGTGTCAGGGGCTCTATTTGCTGGGGACCCGAGAACGAACTGAGCCCTTGATAAAGTTAAAGGTAGGTCCCCAGCAACAGGAGGTAGAATTTTTAGTAGATTCAGGAGCGGAGAGATCTACCGTTCAATCATTGCCCCAAGGATGTGAGATTTCATCAGAAAAAGTACAAGTAGTTGGGGCAAAAGGAGAACCATTCGGAGTACCGGTAATTAAAGATGTACTCCTTGAAACAGATTCTAAATTGGGGATGGGATCCTTGTTGTTAGTGCCTGAGGCAGATTATAACCTACTGGGGAGAGATCTAATGATTGAATTAGGAATTAGTTTGGAAGTAACAGAATGCAAACTTGAAATCAAACTGTGCCCCCTACGGGTTGAAGATGAGACTAGAATCAACCCTGAAGTATGGTACACTCCAGATACGGTGGGAAGATTGAATATTGAACCTTTTATGGTAACTATCCGGGATCCTGAGGTACCGGTGAGAATTAAGCAATATCCCATACCTCAGGAGGGAAGGCAAGGATTGAAACCAGAAATCCAAAGATTAATAAAGCAGGGATTATTGGAGCCCTGCATGTCCCCTTTTAATACTCCCATTTTACCTGTCAAGAAGGCGGATGGGGGGTACAGATTAGTTCATGACCTAAGGGAAATTAACAAAAGGACTGTAACTAGATTCCCCGTAGTAGCTAACCCACACACTCTCTTAAGTCAATTAGGCCCGAACGACCGGTGGTACAGTGTAATAGATTTGAAGGACGCTTTCTGGGCATGCCCCCTAAAAGAGGAATGCAGAAACTATTTTGCTTTTGAGTGGGAGGACCCAGATACCCACAGGAAAACTCAACTCCGGTGGACAGTCCTACCCCAAGGTTTCACCGAATCCCCAAACCTGTTCGGGCAAGCTTTAGAACAAATTTTACAGGATTACCAGATAGGAGATACCCTTACCCTAGTTCAGTATGTAGATGATCTTTTAATAGCAGGGAAAGATGAGGAAATGGTACGGGAAGAAAGTATCAAATTGTTAAATTTCCTGAGCTTGAAGGGACTAAAGGTGTCAAAATCCAAATTGCAATTTGTCGAAAAGGAAGTTAAATACCTAGGACATCGATTAAGTCAAGGAACTAAGAAATTGGATCCGGAAAGAGTTAAAGGGATACTTTCCCTCCCAAGTCCAAAAACCAAGAAACAAGTCCGGCAGCTATTAGGGTTATTTGGATATTGTAGGCAGTGGATCGAAGGGTACAGTGGAAAGGTAAAGTTTTTATACACCAAAATAACTAAAAATGGATTATTAAAATGGACTCAGGAGGATGATCAATGGTTAAAAGAACTAAAAACTGAATTAGTAAATGCTCCTGTTCTGAGCTTGCCCGACCTAAAAAGACCATTTTTCTTATTTGTCAACATAGAGGAAGGAACTGCATTTGGAGTATTAGCCCAGGAATGGGCAGGAAAAAAGAAACCAATAGCATATATTTCAAAATTACTGGACCCCGTAAGTCGGGGATGGCCTACGTGCCTACAAGTCGTGGTGGCAGCTGCTTTGTTAATTGAGGAAGCGCATAAAATAACCTTTGGTAGTGAGTTAAAGGTACTATCACCCCATAATATCAGAGGTGTGTTACAACAAAAAGCAGAAAAATGGATAACTGATGCTAGACTGGTAAAATATGAGGCAATCCTTATTGCATCTCCCCACCTGACCCTTGAAACAACATCGTTACAAAATCCAGCCCAATTTTTGTATGGAGAACCTAGTCAAAATCTTTTTCATGATTGCCTCCGTAACATCGAGGAGCAGACTAAGATAAGACCAGATTTGGAAGAAGAGGAATTAGGGAAAGGAGAAAAATTATTTGTAGATGGATCCTCTCGGGTGGTAGAAGGAAAAAGAAAATCAGGGTATGCCATAACTGATGGAAAAACTTTTAAGGTGATAGAATCAGGACCCTTGAATCCCAGCTGGTCAGCACAGGCATGCGAATTATATGCAGTATTAAAGGCCTTACAATTATTAAAAGGAAAAGTGGGAACTATATACACCGATTCTAGATATGCCTTCGGAGTAGTACATACCTTTGGGAAAATATGGGAAGAGAGAGGCCTAATCAATTCTCGGGGGAAGGACCTAATACATCAGGAGTTAATATTACAAATTTTGCAAGCTATACGAGGGCCCAGCGAAATTGCGGTAGTACACTTAAAGGGACACCAGAGGGGGCTAAATCCTTTAGTACGGGGGAATAACCTTGCTGATCAAGAGGCAAAGAGAGCAGCGCTATTAGCACTGCACTTGGATGATCCGATAGAAGCCAGACAGCGGTGTGTTAATTGCGAAGATGATTACCTCCCCTGTTATGCTTGCTGGGACGATTTCGGGGTAGACGGCATAGAATGTGTATGTGAAAGACCAGGTTTTAATTGGTGCTTTTTCCATGGAAAATCCTATGAAATTTTAAGCTTTACTGTTCAAGAACAAGCAAAATTAAATCAAATGGGGATTGAACAGAAAGCTAATGGAAAATGGGAACTCCCGGATGGCCGAGAAGTTCTCCCAAAACCCATAGCTACCAAGATAATGCAGCAATTCCATAAGAACACTCATTGGGGAACTCAGGCATTAGTGGATCAATTTGCAACTAAATACATGTGCATTGGGATATATGATATAGCCAAACGAGTGATAGGAGAATGTCTCGTTTGTCAAAAAGTAAATAAACATCAAATAAGAAAACAAGTATATGGGGGGCGAGAATTGGCTCATAGACCTTTTGCAAGAATACAAATAGACTTCACCAAATTACCAAAGGTGGGAAGGTATAAATATTTATTAGTAATTATAGATCATTTAACCCAATTCGTAGAAGCTTTTCCCACAGCTCGAGCTACAGCTCACACAGTAACAAGGATATTACTTGAAGAAATTATACCTCGGTATGGAGCAATAGAAGCAATAGACTCAGATAGGGGTCCACACTTTGTATCCAGAGTAGCCAAAGAGACTTTGGCTGCCCTGGGCACACAGTGGCAATACCACACTCCGTGGCACCCGCAGAGCTCAGGGAAAGTTGAACGTATGAATGGAGAAATAAAAAAACAACTTACCAAATTGATGTTAGAAACCAAAATGTCATGGGTAAAGTGTCTCCCTTTAGCCTTGTTAAATATCAGAACTCAGCCCCGAACTGATGTAGGCATTTCTCCCTTTGAAATGCTATATGGGATGCCCTATGATTTAGAAATGCCACCAGATCACCCCCAACTTGAAGAATTAAAGATAAAATCCTACCTGATACAGCTAATGGCAAGGAGAAAACAACTGCAGGCCCGGGGGATGGTAGTACAAAGGCCTCCATTGGATGTGGCCATGCATCGAATCCAACCAGGAGATAAAGTACTAATCAAATCATGGAAAGAATCTTCTTTAACCCCCCCGTTGGGAAGGACCCTATGTTGCTCTTATCACTACAGAAACTGCTGTTCGGACTGCTGAGAAGGGGTGGACACACGCAAGCCGAGTAAAGGGACCTATACAGGATTCGGCCTGGAAAGTGACGAGCCCTCCTGGGGATCTACGAGTCACCCTTCGGAAAACCTGAAAGAGCACCCTACACATTGTGGGATAAGAACCTACGAAGGACTCGATGAGCGAGACCCTGATATTTTGTCCAATTGAAACTTGTATTTGTTTTCCCTTTATATGCATAAAGTGTAATGTATGTAAAGAAGGCTGGTGGATTCATAATGCACATGGAATAAATCTCCGGTCTAGTTGTAATCAGTGTTATCAATGAGAATGGAGATTAACTAATCAGGCCCTAAAAATTGGAGTAAAAACGGGAAAAATAATTGAAGATTCTAAAACTTGGTGGGAAATATTTACCAAAGGGATAAATCCCGAAAGAGAGTGCACTCACCCTAATTGGCCTACTGAATATCACCCTCAGATCCTAGGGGTGATCTGTAGAAAGCAGATCCCCTGGGTCCCCTGTCGTGGACCCGAGGTCAAAGCTAAAAACTGGGAGGCCTATGTGTCCCGGAGTAGAGGCAAACGTACCCCTGAAGAATACAACTGCTGCCGAGAAGATGGAACACCCTGCTGCTCTAAGCAACAGAGTAGGCAGAGGAGGCAGAGGCGTACCAAAGTGGGAAAGACTTTACTGCCCTACTCTGAGGAAAAAAGGGTCCCTGAGAGGGAAGGGCCAGACAGGAGTGCCAAACACCCTGATAAGGAAGAGACTGAGAAAAACTACGCAAATCTATAGAATCCCGCCAACCTTCTATTGGAGCTATTGGACAGTCTGGCTAGGTGTATTAGCCACAATGAATACACCACCAGGGTGGGCTAGAACGACTAACCAATCCCACCAGCCTTTTGAACATACCCTAACTAACCAAATAGTATGGCCTTGGACAGACGCTTATTATGGACATACAGGAAGTATGGATGCAGATTTGTATGAGACAGAGTTAGCAACCGCCATACTAAGTAATAACCTAACACTCCAAACATATAAATGGGAGAATTCATCCCATACCTGGACAGCTAAAAAAGGAGATAAGATACAGATAGGCTGCAGAGTATTCAATGTAAGTGTAATAACAAGTCGGCGCCCTTTGATTCAAACCGTCCGTCAGCCCCCTTTGACTCAAATCGTTATCAGAGACAAGACAGAATCTAAAATAGCTCAAACCCGTTGTGAGTCAGAGGCCTGTTGGTATGCATTTACTGCAACCCAACCGGTGTCCATAGTTTGTTTGGGAGGGACCAGGTCAGGAGATCAAGCTATATCTTTCCAATTTCCATTGAACATACAGGAGGAAACTACAACTACTCCTGCTCATACTGTTCCAACACAACCAACTATCGTGCTTAGCCCAAGAATCTTTGGAATTGGACCATATGCAATTAGAAATACAGGTCAACAACAAATGCTGTTTAACCCGGCGTGGTCCCTCAAACAAGTTGAATTGCTGATGCAAAGTAATGTTTCAAACATTCAGCCAGCTGTTCACCTTTTCTAAAGACCTCTTACGAGGGATGGACAACCTGGCTGCAAAAACGAACTCCTCACACGAAAAGAACACAGAGAGACCTAACCGGTGTTTTGGGAACAGGATTGGGAGTTTTAAATAGTATTGATTCGGAAGTGATAATGAACAAATTGGCTGCCTCAATTAGTGATTTAACTAATATACAACAGCCTTTGCGATCTTCCCTATTGGCTTTGGGGGCTAACCAGTGGCTGTTGTCAAATATATTACCAAAAGGGGAAAAGATAAATATAAAGGATCATGAATTGATTACAGATGCACTCAGCGTGCTCCAAAATAACTTATCTTTAGCTCTCAGCTGCATCCAGGCTCAAATATGGATGCAGTCGATAGCTGCCTCAATTATAAGAGAAGGTGAAGAAGGCATTCTCCCCACTGAAATTCGGAAAACAATTTGGGACAGTGCCACTGATTTTGAAAGGAGACTCCAATCCTGATGGAACCTGGTAAACTTTACCTATAACCCCATCACAAACACAACTACTACCTTTGTACTCACTATTTACAATGCCACCATATACCAAATTTACCCTATCATTGCATTAGGACTGAATCACAACGGGACCATACTCCATCCTTCTGAGCATAGAGTATGGGCCCGAAAGGTAAACGAAAAATGGCAAACTGTCAATCTAGAGTCTTGCATTGTACAGGGACAACAAGGATTCATTTGTGAAGGCAATGCAATTGAGGCACAAGATATTTGTTTAGATACCGAACAAAATATTTGCCACTTTGAAGTCCGTCCCAATGAAAATCCTGAAACAGTACTCATATATCGGCAAAGGTTGTGTATGTTTGAGAACGGTTTGTGAATTCTTAACCGTAGACAAGGTCATAGTAGAGACTAAAAATTATTCAAATCTCTGTGTTTGCAATTTCACAAGGATTATCGGATGTGACTTTTCCTATTCAGCCCCGGTCATGTCTCACCAACTCCTGCAATCCAACTATACGTTAATACATAATCTACAACCCACACCCATTGGAATGAATCTCACTTTGGTTAAGCAGTTACTTCAACACAAAGACTTAATTGAGATTTTAGAAAAAGTTAGAGAAAACGGGCAGAAAACTCTAATAACTGTTCATCACAATGTGGAGGAAATACACCGAGTCTTGGAAAGAGCAAAAAGGAATTCAGACCATAACTGGTGGGACACCCTTTTTGGATGGTCACCTACTGCTACAGGCATCTTGAATAAGCTGTGTCACCCCATTGTGGGTCTCTTGATATTAATTTTGATCAGTTTGACTTTGTCAATAATATTATATGTCATAACTTGGAAAATGATGCAGCGGGTAACATATCTGATGTCTGTCACCCGTCCAATACTCGTTAAAGCCAGAAACGACCAATTAGATAACGACTTTAAATTGAAAAAAACTCTCCTGTTAAGTCAACAAGAATTACAACGATTTGATGAACAAAATGGTAAAAAAGAAAAAGGGGGGATTGTGATAGACAGTAAACTGTTTGTTCATCAAATTCCATTAAAGATACTGGGAGCTCGTGCCATGTTATTCCATAAACTATGTAGACCTAAGCTTAATCTTAACTATTACACTGTGTAACGACTAACTGACTGCAAGTGCTTATCTAAGTTGAAATGCTGAAGCAAGGACTCCTAATGTGCAAAAGACTGAAAGGAGGGAGAAGGGAAAAAGGACGAAGGGGAGAAGGACAAAGGGGAAGTGTCTGTACTCTGTAAGATATAAACAAAAGCTGTGTGAGCCACTCTCAGGAAAGCAGGAAATACGAGGAGTTGGTGACGCGAGGAAGACCCGGACGGAGCGACCCCCTCTCTGCAAAGTGCGCAGACGCAGAGTACGCCTCTCAGAGAGACCCAGATAACAGAAGGCGGAGAATATAAAAAAGACGGACCCTCGGGAAGTGGGTGTGTGCCGTTGGTGGAGCAAGGACTCCCCAGCCGCCCAGCGCTGTTTTGCTTATTGCCGCTTGCTAAAATAAATAATTGAAATTTGTCCTGACTTGCATCATTTTGGCAAGATAGTCTATAACATTCCACATGAAGAAAAAACTCAAAAACACCCTCTTGAGTTGAGCAGAATACCTTTGGCCTATCATTTAACACAGATTTACTGATTTTCAGTCCTAGATAGATCATTTGAAGATGCATGCTTCACAGAACATCCTTAGTAATAAAAGGCATATTATGCTTTCCTCCACCACAAAACTACTCCTACACATCTTTAATATGCATGTAGTGACTATCCAACTCCTATACAGCTGATGAGGTCACTAACCAAAAGTTCCTGGAATGCCATTACCTCAGCCTGTGCTCAGCAGAAGACCTCTTTTCACCACAGTTATATTATCTGGATACCTCTACTGCACTATTTAGGAACTAATAAAACTTGCTGTGAGATTGAAATGTCAAATGATTGTCTCAAAGCTTGCTTGTGTGTGTGCTTTGAATCACAGGGTGGTGTAAGTAATGCCTCGAACATTCATCAAGGACCAGCTGCGGCCTTTGGATTAGTCTAAGGAATGTCACCCAAGGAAGCAGGAGTGTATCAAAGGATGCACCCTCCCACTCCCTTGCAGTTGTATTGACAAACTCCTTAGATAAGCCTCAAAGAGGGGGAAATGTGGACTGAGTGAAACCAGGTGTTTCTCATCAAGCATAAGGACTGCTGATCACTGGCTCCATTGTATAAGCCCAATACTTTGTGGCTCTATTGTGTACACCAGATGCCATACATGCTTTTGCAAACGACTTTGTGACTTCACCAGTGAGGAGGTGATAAATGACTGATAA
Source organism: Bubo scandiacus (assembly GCA_017315185.1). Taxonomy (NCBI): domain Eukaryota; kingdom Metazoa; phylum Chordata; class Aves; order Strigiformes; family Strigidae; genus Bubo; species Bubo scandiacus. The sequence goes on along the minus strand of MU210525.1, from coordinate 451,769 downwards.
GAGGTGATCATTTTTGCCTCAGAAGCCTGATGATTGCTCAAGAAGCATGAAGTCAGCAGATCTGTGGGAACTGAGGCAAAAACAAAGGTGGGCAGGGCAAGCATGACCACGGACTCAATTGGACAATGGGTGGTGCACCCCATTCCCCCTCAATGTATGCACAGAATCCATGCTCCACCTTTTTCCTCGTCTCTCATGGAAATGGGTTTGTGGAATACCTGCCTCTCCTTGTCTAGTATGCAAATCAGCTGATAAGATGAGCTTAAAAGGCAACAGAGAACTTTGCTGTGTGTGCACCCACCACCGGAGAACTGAAGACTGAGGACCAATGGGATGCTGCTGGATCCATGGTGGTGACTATTCTTGCAACTCTATTCCATATGCTTGCTTGATTTCTGTCTTTTCCTTCCATTCTGTCCTATCGCTGCCCCTCTTCACTTTTAATAATAAAAACTGGTTTGGGTGTACAGTATTTGACCTCGTTTGTGTCTTAATCTCGCTCTTGGGATCATATCAAAACCTCCCCTGATATTGGATCGGGACACTTGCACAAAGTACAATGCAGATGCTCAGCATGTAATTTTAAAAGGCTTGTAGATTCATAATTTTAAGTCCAGAAGGGACTATTGCAGTTGTCTTATCTGACCTCCTGAGCAACACAGGATGTAAAATTTCAGCAGTTCCTCCATCAAATTAATAATTTCTGGTTCAGCTAGAACATAGATTAGTCAGCAAATTCTTTAAAAAATCTAAAATACTTTAAGGCATTTTTCCTCTATTAAGGTTTCTGTCCATGTTGAATTTCAACATTCAACCCCAGCTATTTCATCTATGATAATTTTTCTTTAATCACCATCACCCCACCATCAGAAGATGTTTCTCTTCTACTCTTCTTATGGCAAAGTAGTAGTTGAAACTTATTTTACTAAATATTTATATAAAATTCACATCAGATTCTGAGTCTGGGAAACATTAAGCTAAAAAGTGTGTTCCAAAAACTTCTAAGCAACTGAAAAGAATTGATCTAATATGAACAGTTATACAAATTTAATACACCTTTCAGTATCAATTCCACTGGAATAGAAAACAGTGAAAGACTTTTCATGTTGTACACAGAAAAATTAACTGAGACAGTACCCAGCTTCTATGCAAATGTACAGAGAAGAAAAAGAGCTCACTAATGGCTTCAAGAGATGCTGAGACACTTGTCAGTAGTATTTCCTAGCTAGACAAATCCAGTCATAACATGCCTAAGAAGTCCTTCCTACTCACAACCATGTGTTAACAGTTTTCTTTTTAAAATTATCTTTTCCTCTCCCAGAAATGAAAGTTCTTAATTCAGTGGATGTGTGTAGTTATGTTTTATCATCCCCCAACGCTACACTTCCATAAAATTTACAGTAATTTCCTAGAATACAGTTGCTTTGAAGAGCAAAATTATGATTAGAGCCTTGACAAGAGGAGAAAAAGGAGAGAGTAAGCAGCAAGAAGTGTTACACACTTTTTTTAGGATACTGCTACCTGAACAACATGAGACAGATTAACCTGATGAACCGCAAACCAAAATACTGGTACTCATTTCACATGCCACTATGCAGATCTCTCTCCTCTGCAGCAATGCTGGGCTGCAGCTGGACTCTGCCAGAGCTAACAAGCAGGCAGCAAGAAAACAGCCTGATTTAGCAGCAGTACTTTGCTAACAGATTATAGAAGTTCAACATGACTGAGACATGGACTGGCTACTGCTGGAGACTGGAGTCAACAGGAAAGCATGAAGGAAAACACCATGTATGTACACAAATGTTAGGAAGGATGTTAAAAGTTCTACAACACGAAACCTCAAAATATCTCATCTGCATTTATGTTCAAGAGTCAAAGACTTCAGAAACTGCTACTTTTCTAATTTAATACCCCATTTGGCCTGGCTCCAAAGCAATTGCAGTTGAACATCCTCAGAATGTTATTTTAGGTGCCTTTTAGTATTGCCTGAACAAATTTTGAAAGCCATAAGCAAGACACTGAGATATTTTTCAATACTCACAGATAAATGTTTAATAATCCCAATCTCACAAATATTCCAAAAGGGATTAGCACTTTATCATTAACCCTCGAGTGTCTGCAGTTATTCTGGTAAGACTTTAGTTCTGCTTAAATCAGGAAAATAAATAAATAAAAAAATCAAAGATCTCTATAACTGAGTCAAGGGTATAGCTTGCAGATGAATGTTCACATAGGTTCGAGGTTAGTGTTAGATTACATCATGCATTATATCTTAGAAGCATTGCCAAATGCATCAGAAACATCACACAGTCAACCCTTCTTACAGACAGCAACTGTTCTGAAACCCCAGAGATGCTGGATCCATACAAACACATGCACACACACACACAAAATAAAAATCAAGTGACGGAGGGAAGTTTAGTTCTTGCACACTAAAATACAATGCCAAAAGCAGCTTACAAAATTTTAGGGGGGAGGTTGCTTCTTTTCCAAGCTCATAATTTCATGCCAAGAGATTTGCTTCTTTAGACATCAAATAGTATCTAGAGTAAATATTATAGCCAAGTTATATGTTTGTACAACACATTTCCACTTATAGGACTACAGTTAAACAGTTTTAACTGAATGGTTATTAAGTGCAATGACAGTATGACTGTCTGAGGATACTGCCCATTTTGCATCAAAGATATTGTCTGTCATAAGCATTTCTAGTGATACAGAATTTAATAGTTAACACAACAACATTCTGTGTTACTAAAATGTTTTTTCATAACCTCACTCAGTATTAGGTATTAAATTAATGATCCCAAATCAGAACAACTCAAGAATGAAAGCACACCTTCTGTGGTGTGGGTTTTTTTTTTTTTTCTGAATATGTCAAAACGATGAAACGATGTACAAAAAAAATCTTAGATATCTTCATGTAGTAAATGCAAATCATTCTTTGTCTTGACATTGCAACACTTTCTGCAATGAACTTTATGGAATAATACAACAGCAACATGCTTAATTGCTTATTACAAAATATTATTAAAGGAATTAACCATCTGTAGCTAGTTACAGTGGGTTTCTTGCTATGTGTTCAAAAACCTATAGATGGGAGGCACTGATAATGTAGGTTAGTATCTCAGTAGGCTTATTCTTACTGCTATTAGATCAGGCCTGAAAACTCCCACTGTATTCTTTGCATAACATCAAGAGCAAAGCACAAAATAAAACATGCATTTTTTTCACATTTCTGTATTGATGCAGTTTTTTAAAACCTACATTTAAAAACTAGGTTAAAATATTTTCTCCTCTTTTAGACATCATGCCAATGGGTTTTTCATGATCAACATGATTACCAGGAAAAAGAAAAAGTGTGATTTCATAACATCAGGCAGCAAATTACTCACATTGAAAAATAAAGTTGCTTTTGTGAGATATGTTTATCTGATTCGTGCCCATGTGAGTGATAAGATGTGGTTCTTTTGTGACAGAACTCCTAGATGCTTTTGTGTTGGAAATAGGATGTTATGTACATAGTTCTTATTGTTAAAAATCAGTTGTTAAAAGGGAGCTAAAATGGCCCCCATCCTCAAGCCATATAGTAAATGGAGCTAAAATGGCCCTCATCCTCAAGCCATATAGTGTATGTCTGGATTGTTACAACTGCGGGAACACCTGTGCTGAGTCACCTCCCATAAATGGAAAACCCAAGAAAAGCCCGGGAAAGCTTGTTTACAACTTTGCAGACCCCTCAGAGTACGCCCATCAGACCCCTCAGGGTACGCCCATCATGAATATGGATGAAGACTACACTATAAAGGGACTCGGTTCTGTCGTATGGTGGGTGTCCTGGTAGAGCAGAGACTCCCGGCACACCCAGCGCTGTTTGCTTGTCTTTATTTAAACAATAAATTTGGAGGTTAAGATTTTGAAATCTTAATGAGTCTGAGCTCATTTATAACACTTTGAAAACACTGCTGGTTCTGTGACATTTCTTTTTGCCTCTTTTGTCCCATGGGACCAAACTTTAGAGAGGTGTCTTTATTTACAGGCCTTTCCAGTGGGCTTCAGTTATCAGCCAATAATACTGTGGACACACACTTCCAATGACCTGTGTTTTGAAACAGGGTGTAATCTAATGGTGCAGCACCCAAACTCCTTTTCCAGCACAGCCATTAAAGGATCGAAGTGCTAAGGCTTGGACAACAGGCCCAAGCCAGAGTTGACCTATAGATGAATCCTGTATATTTTATAACTGATAACCATTGTGCTAGTAGGTATTGTACTAAGTTATAACAACCCACTTATGCTGATGTAAAAAGTGCTAAAGTGTTGAAATACTGAAGCCTGAACAACAGGCCCAGAACCGAAGCTGCTAACTTAGTATGTAGTCATTAACAAAGTATGTAAGCTCACTAGTGAAAGATGCAGCTTAGACAGAATATAATCAGTAGTGAGGATGAAATGCTGAGAGAATGTATCCAACTTCCCTTGGTTAGCCTTGTTCAAGGCTGAGAACCCAAGTATTTGGCCTTGTTAGAAACTCCCTTGGTTTCCCCCCCTGAGCCCTGGCCAGGCTTTGGGTAGAATCCAACAGGAGAATGAAACCAGAAATTTTCCGCTCAAAACAAAGGTGCCAGCTATTCTGGCTTGCTGATTTTTGGTATATAAGGCTGGACCTGCTTGCAGCGACTTTGGATGCCTCACCTACGCATCCAAAGCATAGGATATTTATGATATCATAGGACGCACCGCGTAGGATTTCCCACTTGCCGGGAAAGGCTCTCCAAATCCTACCTGCAACCGGGGCTCCCCAGAAACTGTGGATCTGGATGAGGGTAACGTATGCAAGTGGTGAGGTATCACTAATCACTATTACTTAATCACTTATACTTAATCACTATTCTCTCTCTCAGGTGGTAATGATTTGATGCATTACCCTGTATTTTCCTATTTGTTTGCTTTAGGTGCATTATTCTGCCTTTTCTTACTGCATGTTTTCTGTATTACTCTGTTACATAATTTAGTTATCACTAGTAAAATACGCCTACTCTTTTCACTCTGGTGTCCAAGTTTAAATGGTATCCTTAATCAGCAAAACAACGATATAGGTTATTGTCACTGTAATGTAAGTAGGGCTCCAAAATGATGCATTACAGCCCTTGGTGCAGTTTCTATTCAAGACTTTTCTGCTCACTGAACTGTGACCTGCTTTCTGATGAATAACAGACAGCTTTAGGGTGAGGAGCAGACTAAAAGTAGAATTTTTCAGCTTTGGAAATAATAAACAAACAAACAAACAAACAGAGGGCAGCCTAAGAAGAAAAGCACATAGTTTTATACATGGTTCTTATACATTTCAAGCATTCAGATACAACATGATTCTGTGAATTGCTACTTAACACACATACTAATGTTTTGAAAAGAAACTATAATTCTATGGCGTCATCATCCATCTGCTTCATTCTTGATCTAAGCATCCCTGGAGTCAGTCTTGCTACAGTTACTTATCTATGATGCCAGATAATGGGAGGGTTTCACAAAAGTGTTAGAGGGGCTAGGATGCCGGCGTTAGCTCAGTAGTCCAGGGGTATCCTTTCTTCTTCAGTGCGGGGACTGTCATCCTCCTCCTTGCAATAAGCTGGGGTCATTTAGTCATGCTTAAGCATGTCTATGCAGTTGTAATGGTTTAGCCCCTGCCGGGGTCTGAGACCACGCAGCCTCTGCCCCTCCCCCACAAAGGGAGTGAAATATAAAGCCCCAAAACTGAGATAAGGAAAGGTTTAATACAACAGTGCAACAGCA
>MU210525.1:390870-424405 GCA_017315185.1 Bubo scandiacus | reverse complement strand
CCCCCCCCCCCCCCCCTTCTTGATTTATACCCACTTTCCTTGGGTCCATCCCCTAGGTCGACCCACATCCCTACGTATCCCATGTACGGGGAGGGGTAAGGTGTTTCATGGGATGATGTAATTAGCATGATCATGTTAGCCCTCGTTAGCATATTGAGGGGTGTTAACTTTAATATGCATTTTGTGGATAATGAAGCAAAGGTCATTCACCGGACAGAAGGCCCTTGGAGTTTTGGCCAGGTGCACCAGAGCAGAGCCGTCCTGTCTTCACAGGGCTCCCTCCTCCAGCCCCATCTTGTGTTATTCGGGCAGCCTTATCAGCTTTGACCTCCACAGAATGCACCCTGTGACTCATAGTTTTGTCTTGCGAGTGTTTGAGGCATTTCTTTGATCAGCCTCAACTTTTGCTTTCTCAGGCTGTTTTTCTTAGTTTCTCGCAGGCCTGGTTTCTTGTCTCACAAGAGGAAACATTCCCTCTACACATCTGTTGTGGTTTAATCCCAGCCGGCAATTAAGCACCATGCAGCTGGTAGCTCACTCTCTGCTGCCCAATGGGATGGGGAAGAGAATCGGGAAATAAAAATGTAAAACTTGCAGGTTGAGATAAAGACAGTTTAATAAGACAGAAAAGGAAGGAATAATAATAATAATAATAATAATAATAGAATATACAAAACAACTGATGCACAATACAATTGTTCACCACCTGTTGACCGATGCCCAGCCAATCCCCGAGCCATGGTGTCCCCCAGCTAACTCTCCCCAGTTTATATACTGGGCATGATGATCATATGGTATGGAATACCCCTCTGGCTCGTTTGGTTCAGCTGCCCTTGCTGTGTCCTCTCCCAGCTTCTTGTGCACTCCCAGCCTCTGATGGCAGGGCAGTATGAAAAGCTGAAAAGTCCTTGACTTAATATAAACACTGCTTAGCAACAACTAAAACATCAGTGTGTTATCAACATTATTCTTATCCTAAATACAAACCACAGCACTATACCAGCTATTAGGAAGAAAATTAACTTTATTCAAGCCGAAACCACGACAACATCACACAACCAGCGCCACATGGAGTAAGTGGGTAGCGTTGATCATGTACTGAGCTCAAATGGGGAAACCAGGAATTCTGGGAGAGATCATGGACTGGCCGTAAGGCAGAGATTTTTGGAGCATTGCCCGAGGAGGTACCTTGTGTGCAAGAGGCACCACCATACAATGAGTTATCAGAAGATGAAAGGCATCATGCTTTGTTTACTGATGGATCCTCTTGTGTTGTACGAAACCATTGGAAGTGGAAAGCTGCTGTGTGGAGTCCCACACAACAAGTTGTTGAAGCCACCGAAGGAGAAGGTGAGTCAAGTTGGTTTGCAGAAGTGAAAGCCATCCAACTGAAACAAAGAGCTTCACTCAACAGTCAGAATTGAGTATAACTGTTAAGCAGGTATTCTTTATTAGCAGCACTGGGCAACACTGGGGATTGCTCCACCACAAGTGCCGCACCTACTAACAAAACTCTCTGACTAATATACACAAAAAGCATACATATGCATCAGATTTCTTAGAAAAGGCAGTCTTATGCTAATGGGTTCTTAGAATTCATTTACATAGTCTGAGCATGCATAGTAAAAATAGAGTGAGGGTCTTCTCCCCTCCTTAGGGGTCCCCACAGCCTTTCTCACACTGTCCGTTAGTGAACTTTAGGTCTCTAGTGTCCATATATGGTCATAGAGTTACTTCATCTGTCCTTCAGCTCCTGTTTGTTCCAGCTTTCAGTCACTTATCTTGACACTGGTGTCTTCTTGGGCACTTGTTTTCTTTAGGTTCCTGCTATTAGGGATGTACTCAGGGAGTTTTTTCAGACTGTCCAAGGTCTGTCTTATCTTTACTAGGCAAGGAGTTAAAGGTTTCAAAACATCTTACAAGTGGGTAATGAGTACAGAGGGTAGTTAGGAAAAAGCGTAAATGAAATTATATACATTACAGCAAAATACAGGAAAAATACAGGGAAAAAAAGCTAGTAAAATATAAGTCATGTCTAACGTTAAAACTAAATGTCTTATATTACAGATCCCTGTTACATTAGCAATTTCAAGTATACTTGTAGCAGCTTCCCTTCACAACTAGCCCTAGAGGTTGCTGAAGGAGAAAAGTGGCCGGTACTCTATACTGACTCCTGGATAGTGGCTAATGCCGTAAGGGGGTGGTTACAGCAGTAGAAGATGACTAATTGGCAGCACAGAGGTAAACCCATCTGGGCTGCTGCATTGTGGCAAGACATCGCTGCCTGGGTAGAAAACATTGCTGTAAAGGTACATCATGTAGATGCTCACATACCCCAAAACCATGCCACTGAAAAACATCAGAACAAACAGGTAGACCAGGCTGCCAGAATTGAAGTGGCTCAGGTGGACCTGGACTGGGAGCGCAAGGGTGAGCTATTTGTAGCTTGATGGGCCCACAAAACATCAGGAGACATGCAACATTGTACCGGGTCTGGCTGAGCCAGAATTGGTTTTCCCCTGTAGCAGCCCTCATGGTGCTGTGTTTTATGTTGGGAGCTGGCAGGGTGTTGATAGCACACTGGTGTTGTGGCTACTGCTGAGTAGTGCTTACACAGCACCAAGGCTCTTTCCGACATTTTCCCCCCCCACAGTGGGACGGGGTGGGCAAGATCTTGGGAGGGGACACAACCAGGACAGCTGACCCGAACTGACCAAAGGGATATTCCAGACCATAGGACGTCTACTCAGTATAAAGCTGGGAGAAAGGAGGAAGAGGGTGGGGTCACCCTTGGTCCTCCGAGGCAACCACTACGCGTATTGGAGCCCTGCTTCCTGAGAAGGTCCGACATCGCCTGTTCATGGGAAGTAGAGAATAAATCTGTTTTCTTTTTTTTTGCTTCCACGCGCGGACCTTTGCTTTGCTTTGCTTATATTAAAACTGCTTTTGTTTTACCCACAAGGGTTGGTTATTTTCTTTCCCCTCTTTGCCCTGTTGAGAACAAAAGGGGAAGGGGGGGGAAGTGATAGAGCGACTTGGTGGGTACCTGGCATTTAGCCAAGGTCAAACCACTACAAACATACAGATGGGCTTATGATAGAGTGGTGGACCCGACCATGAAGGCCATCTCACAGGTCACCCATGAATGTGAAACATGTGCTGCAATCAGGTGAGCCACATGAGTAAAGTCATCCTAGAATAGAGTGCAGTGGCTGGATTTTTGATATGGTGAGGCCTGGCAAATTGACTATATTGGACCACTGTCATGAACACACCAAGGCAAGCACTACATACTCACCATGGTGGAAGCAACTACTGGTTGGTTAGAAACATACCCTGTAAACCATGCTACTGCCCAAAACACCCTCTTAGGCCTTGAAAGGCAGGTTTTGTGGTGACATGGTATCCTATAAAGAATTGAATCAGACAACAGGACTCATTTCTGAAATAACCTCATAAACTCCTGGGCTAAGAAACACGGCATTGAATGGGTGTATCATTTCTTCTATCCCCCACAAGCCTCTGGAAAGATTGAGAGATATAATGGCCTGTTAAAGACTATGCTGAGAGCATTGGACAATGGGGCATGGAAGCACTGGGATATAAATTTAGCAGAAGCCACTTGGCTGGTTAACACCAGAGGATCTGCTAACTGTCCTGGTCCTGCCCAAACAAAACCCCTTCATACTGTGGGAGGAGATAAGGTCTCCCTAGTGCACATAGAGAAGTGGATGGGGAAGGCCATGTGGGTTGTTCCTCCCTTGGGAAAAGGCAAACCCATTCGTGGGATTGTCTTTGCTCAACGACCTGGGTGTATTTGGTAGGTAATACAGAAGGATGGGGAGACCTGGTATGTGCCTCAAGAGGATTTAACCTTGGGGGAATAATAATCTGTGATGTGAATTGTATTGTATGTTGTAGGAAGTAATGTAGCAGGAATGACCTGAACCGATGAAGAGAGAGTTTCACAAGGAACTGGGCCAGTGCAACCATGACCCAAACCAAGCTGGTGTTGGCGCCCAACAATCAAACACACTGCTTCTCCTGTCCTGAGCAACCATCTTGACAGATGGAGCCCATGTCATAGCCTGTTCTTATGAGGAGGAGTGGAGGAAGCCCATAGAATGGGAGAGTAATATCTATCTGTTAAAGGACAGGGGATAGTAGTTAATGAGAATGTATAAATCTGTGTTGGGTATAAAGATGGTTTAAGTATGTAGTATAAGTTGATAAGTGTTGGTAAGAAGGGATTTCAGTAATAAGAATTAAATACAATGGGATGGTTAGAAGATAGATAGATAGATATATGTATTAAATTATGTGGGACCTGAACATGACGTAAATGGTATAGAATAAGGGGTGGACATTGTACTGGGTCTGACTGATATGGAGTTAACTTTCCCCATAGCAGCCCTCATAGTGCTGTGCTTTGTTTTGGTAGCTAGAAAGGTATTGATAACACACCAATGTTTTGGCTGCTGCTGAGCAGCCCGTGCACAGCATCAAGGCTGTCTCTCTAACATTCCCCCCTCACCAGTAGGCTGGGGGCAGGCAAGGTCTTGGGAGGGGACATAGCCAGGACAGCTGACCAAAGGGATATTCCATACCATATGACACTGCTACGTGTACTGAAGTCCTACTGCCCGGGAAGTGGCTGGAAATCGCCTGCTGATGGAAACTAGAGAATAAATCTTTTGTTTTCCTTTGCTTCCTCACGCGGCCTTTGCTTTTGCTTTATTAAACTGCCTTTATCTTGACCCATGAGTTCTTTTCCATCTTATTTTCCCCTACTGTCCTGGTGAGGAGGGGGAGTGATAGAGCAGCTTGGTGGGCACCTGGTGTCCAGCTGAGGTCAACCCACTACAGTCCCACAATTTCAAAAAGATGCTAAGGTACTTGAATGTGTCCAGAGGAGGGCAACAAAGCTGGTGAAAGGGCTGAAAGGCATGGCCTATGAGGAGCAGTTGAGGACACTGGGTTTGTCTAGTTTGGAGAGAAGGAGGCTGAGGGGCAACCTAATTCCTCTCTACAGCTTCCTGAGGAGGGGAAGTGGAGAGGAAGGTGCTGATCTCTTCTCCCTGGTATCCAGTGACAGGACACATGGGAATGGTTCAGAGCTGTGCCAGGGGAGGATCAGACTAGATATTAGGAAACATTTCTTTACCAAGAGGGTGGTAAAACACTAGAACAGGCTTCCTAGAGAGGTGGTCAATGCCCCATGCCTGTCAGTGTTTAAGAAGGATTTGGACAATGTCCTTAAAAATGTGCTTTAACTTTTGGTCATCCTTGAGGTGGTCAGGCAGTTGGACTAGATGATTGGTTTAGGTCCCATCAAACTGAACTATTCTGTTCTATTCTAACTTTAATAAGCATCTCTAAAAAGTTTTCCATATAAGTAAAAGCTTATAGTAGACCCTTCTGTCATGATATTTAACAGGATCAGAGAAAAGCTGGTACAATATGACTGGTGACTGTATATTATTGCATCAAACTCTGCTTTTGACACTAGGAGATTTTACATCATTATTGCAAGTCCTTTAAAAAAATGAAAGTTCTTTTCATCTCAATGCACTATCACATAGCCCACCCATATACCAGAAGAGCCCAAGACTATATAATATGTATATCTAGCCATTAATGGAAGCCCAGAATATATATAAAAATTACTTTACAGGCTCAGTTCACTAGGCCAAAATTAGTTGCTTCCATTTAATCCAGTTATCCGTATGTGTATTTTTCCTAAACTAATCACTAGAGTGCTGAATCTGAGTTTTTCTGTGATATCTGAGAATATCTCTCTGGAGAGCAATCAGGTTCCTACTACTGATATGCATATCCTAAAGGTCCTAAAGTTTTTAGTTTTTTAGTAGTAAATGGGTCATTTTTAACTGATTGAAGTGCTAAGGCTTGGACAACAGGCCCAAGCCAGAGTTGACCTATAGATGAATCCTGTATATTTTATAACTGATAACCATTGTGCTAATAGGTATTATACTAAGTTATAACAAACCACCTATTCTGATGTAAAAAGTGGAAGTATTGAAGCCTGAACAACAGGCCCTGAGCCGAAGCTGCTAACTCAGTATGTAATCATTAGTAAAATATGTATGGGAGATGTAGCTATCTTGAATGTATATTTATCTTTCTTTGTGTGTGGATAAAATAACAGGGTCATGGAGACCATTGTCTGGCACTGTGACCTGATGTGAGACCTTGCACATAATCCAATTAGATAAACAGAGAAACTCCCTTAGCTTCTCCCTTGAGCCCTGGCCAGGCTCTAGGGGAATCTAATGTGAGATTGAAACCAGATATTTCCACTTAAAACAAAGGTGCCAGCTATTCTGGCTTGCTGATTTTTAGGTATATAAGGCTGGGCCCGTTTGCAGCGACTTGGGATGCCTCACCTACGGGTGGACGCACCGCGTAGGATTTCCCACTTGCCGGGACAGGCTCTCCAAATCCTCGCTGTAACCGGGGCTGCCCAGCGACTGCGGATCTGGATGATGGTAACGTATGCAAGTGGTGATGGATCTTTCTTAATCACTATTCTCTCTCTCAGGTAGTAATGATTTGATGCATTACCCTGTATTTTCCTATTTGTTTGAGTGCACTATTCTGTCTTTTCTTACTGTATGTTTTCTGTATTATTCTGTTATATTATTTAGTTATTTCTAGTAAAGTACGCCTGCTCTTTTCACTCTGGTGTCTGAGTTTAATTGGTATCCCTAATCAGAAAAACACTGATGCACATCTTAGCCATGAGAACACTCAAGGCTTTTTGTTTAGAGAACAGAAAAAACTGAGGGACTGAAAACTAAGGAAAAATAGAAGCACAGATTTCTTCATACTCTATTTGAGGGAATGTGTATGGTTCTTTGATTGTATCAAAAGAAAATTTGATGGCGTGCTGAGAAATAAAACAATATAATATATGACTGAAAGCGTATCAGCATAGTATTTCTGTATTTACACCAACTTCTACTGAAATTTTCTGAAATTTGCTAATATTGAACTGTTTTCCTGATTTTTGCTTTTTGCCATTATGCCAACTTTGGAAATAACTAATTTTTTAAAGTGCAGTATTTTTAATGCCATTCTGTTGCAGCCTTCATGTCCCACTAGGCCAGTCAGTCTTCAGGGAGTTGTAGCTGTTTTAGTTATGTGGTCATGCAAACCATGTCTCCGTGACCCCAACAAGATTATAGCCTTGTGACTGCACAAGTCTCTAATTCCTGATGTTTATTCCCTATACTGTAAGAATTAGCATAGAGACACTTCAGAGAGGCATCCTGGCATGTTGACTTCCCAGAAAGGGGCTGGGGTTTTTTTCCCCATGAGGGTGCCTTGTAGGCACTTTCTTGCTTACATGCAAATGCTGGAGGTGACCCTGCTTAAGCTCAGTTTTGTTGATTTTGTGATTCCTTTCTGTCTGTCATGGTTTAACCCCAGCTGCCAACTAAGCAGCACACAGCCGCTTGCTCACTCCCCCACAGTGGAATGGGGAGGAAAATTGGAAGGGTAAAAGTGAGAAAATTCATGGGTTGAGATAAAGGCAGTTTAATAGGGAAAGCAAAAGCTATGCATGCAAGCAAAGAAAGGAATTAATTCACTACTTCCCACCGGTAGGTAGGTGTTTAGCCATTTCCAGGAAAGCAGAGCTTCATTACCTGTAATAGTTACTTGGGAAGACAGATGCTATAATGCCAAATGTCCCCCACTTCCTTCTTCCTTCACCCAGCTTTATATGCTGAGCATGACATCATATGGTATGGAATATCCCTTTGGACATTTGGGGTCAGCTGTCCCAGTTGTGTCCCCTACCAATTTCTTGTGCAACCCCAGCCTACTAGCTGATGGAGCAGTCTGAGAAACAGAGAAGGCCTTGACTCCGTGTAAGCACTGTTCAGCAGTAACTAAAACATCCCTGTGTATTATCAACACTGTTTTCATCACAAATCCAAAACAGAGCACCATACAATCTACTGTGAAGAAAATTAACTCTATCCCATCCAAAACCAGTATACTGTCCCATCACTCCAGGCCCTTTGCTCATCAGCCCTGTTCATCACTCCCTCATAGGGCTGCTGGTAATGCTCTCCTTCCCCCATCATTCCTAGTTTAAAGCCCTCATTAGCAATTCAGCCATCTTACTGACAAAAATACCTTTGCCCTGCTTAGTGAGGTGGATCCCATCTCTTCCAAGCAGATGTTGATTGTCAAACAGGGTCACATGGTCATAGAACCAGAAACCCTGTTCCTGACACCAGCTCCACAACCAATTGTTGACATGCAGTATCAACATGACTTATCATGCAGGCTATAGCATGAACATAATTTCTTCATTGGTTAGATAATAGTACTGCTTCATTTTTAAAACTTCTGATAATTTTAAGGACATTTTCCTGTTCACTTTCATCCCAAGATAGTCCTAACAGCAAGTATTTTGCAATACACTGAAATACAACTGATAAAAGGATATGATGCTTGTAATACAGTGGAAGTGGATTCCAAGGCACAGAGTACAGACAGTACTGAATGTGCCATCCAGTTTTTTATTTTTATCTTAAAATAATAGGGTTTTTTCAAATTATTTCCAGCCAGCCTTTGTGAAAAGGAACCTCATTATTCATATATGCATATGTGTTTTGAAACAAAAATTAATAAATAAAACACATTTTTGTATTATTGGAGGCCTATTTCCAAATGTCCATTTTGATAACTGGGGCTTATTTTTCTGATCATGAGGCAAATAGAAACTTAGAAGGTAGAACAGGGTAAAGGTAACTCATTCTAACTGAGGTCTCCATGTGCAGGTAAGCACTTGGTTTTTATGGATGGCGATAATGAAGTAATACATCTGAATGCTTGGGAGAATAAGAGACTAATCCACTCTGGAGGACACTATATGCTCAAATCCTTAGAAACACTATGGTCAGCACTGAATTATGTAACTATGATGGCTAGGAAATAAGCTTTTCACCAATTAGAGGCCCTGGATGTAACTAGGAAGGCAGCCTGTAGGAAGGTAGCTAGCAAATTCAAGCATTGTTGGGAACATTCCCAGATGCCAGGATGCTATTGTCATTGTCAATAAAGTGTTAGAACATCTTCAACAGACTGAAGTGAAGGCAATAGCAACACAGTAGAACAAGCCTTATAAGCCCCCTTCTAGTACCCCCATCTAGTAAGTTACTTGCTGTTGCTTTAGTTTTTTTCTTAATCACTATTGGCATCCTTCAAAAAATTTAGGTGGAGATTTTTTCTGCCTTTTTTAAATTTGCTGATTTTAGCTGTCACATTTCTGAAGAACTGCATTTTTTTTCTTTAAAATTGTGTTTATTCACCATAGATTTATTTTAAAAATATATTTCCATGTGGCACATTTCATTTGCTATTCACTAATATCTGAGGACAAACAGAATACAGTTCTTTGTTTTCCAAAAAAGGGTGATATTACTATTCAGTTGAATATGTGCTTTATTTGCTACCAATGTTTTACCATGTGCAGAATTTCTTATTTAAGAAGTAATCTTTAAAAGGACCTGCTGGACTTTTTCTATAAAAAAAATTGTATCTAAACACCCATAAACCCTTTTCTAGCCTATCATAAATTACAATCACTTCCTATAAAGAGCTCAGAAAATTATGTAGCCAAACTCTGTAGTGAAACTTCTGCTGTAGAGAGAAATCTGATTGCTTTTTTAGATCGGAAATGTCAACAGTTCTATATTCCACTATTTAGATATAAAAAAAAAAAATCAGCAAATATGGGTATTCCTACTTATTACAATGCATCTTCATTATTTGCGGTAAGGATTATCTATGAAGCTGAGCCTTTACACCATTAGGTTCTTATTTGTAGAAAAGTTCCAAACTGTCTTTACACATTTAAGACATCACAACTTGGATAAAATTTTGCCCTAAGCAAATAGCCAAATACCCTCTTTGAGCACGGAGTATGAGCCAGATAAATCACAAGGTATTCTTTCTATTCATGCACTGAAACAACAGGCATATACTTCTGGAAGAAATATTTACATATGTGAATATGGCATTTAATTTCAGTGAATACCCCTGCATGTGATAGGGGAGCATGTGGTGCCAGTAAAAGGCAATCCAAATGCCCGTAGAAAGCACACACAAAAGTGGATTGTGATCATCACATGGCCAACACAGAATACAGTGCCATTTTTAAATGGGAATGAATTAACAATATGCTGTTGGTAAGGCAGATAAGTGACACTGAGGCCACAAAGACAATCCCAGTGGCAGATATTTGCATGCTATTTGTCCGTCTCCTACTTTTGTAATTGTTTGATGCTCTTGGGTACCTTTTGTTAAGATGAAAAATAGTTCCTAGGAAGTTACAAACTAGGCTGGGAACAGTAGCAACAGATATCAAAAAAATCTCCTCAAAATTTATTTTGTTCCATTCCATGCTGCCTAACCATTGTCCTCAGTGTTGCTTGAGAAGGCAGAAATTACTTCTCATTTTGTAATATACTTCTATGACAAAGGCTTAAAGGAGCTGGGTCAGAGAAGCTGTTGTGGGGCCTTAAATGAGTGGAGAATCCTAACCAAGGAAATCTCCCATAACTGTATCTAATCAACTTATAATCATTTAACCTATTAAGTGCAAACTGACTGTAATCCAGTTTAGAAGCTGGCATGTATTTTCATAGAACAATAACACATTCAAAACTGTACAAGATGAGACATTTCTCCTTGCCACGTGTATTTTTTCCAAGTAACTGATCCAAACTGTGAAATCCCTGTTGGCCTCTACATGGATTGACTTCTTATTCAGTCTCTCAGTAGCCACTCACACCTAACAGTGTGTTTTCCTTGTGATGGAAATAATGAACCCCACAGAGTATCCCATAATACTCAGCTATACATGAGCAGAGATTAGGAAGACAGAGTCACCACAGTCAGCTGGGCTTGAGTTATATCTAGAAACTGATAAAAACTGGTTTTGCTGATGTGGCATTCCTCCACGTTATGCTAAAAACCTATGAGTGCTACTTCCGTTTAGTCCAGACAAAGAATAAAGATGTGACAATAGCTGGTATTGGTGTCTCATGGTTTGAATTGAGCCAGTAGCCAATCACCACATGGCCAGTCATTTACTTCACCCCCTGCCCCTCCCCAGTGAAATAGGGGAGGGATAAAAAAGAAATTCTTAGGTTGAATTAAAAAAAATAATAATTTACTAATAGTAACAAAACAACAGTAAAAATAGTAAGTCCACACAAGTAAAATACAGCAGTGGCTCACCAAATGGTGACTGATATGCAGCCCGCCCCCAGCAGTGATCCCAACCACACCAGAAATCCCGCCACGCGGACCTGGAAACCAAAACGGAAATCGAGAGAGCACGTGTCTGCTTATATACTGAGCATAACGTCACATGATATGGAAAAATCTAATGGCCGATCTGGGCCCAGCCCTCCAGCTGTGCTCCCTCCAAGCTGAAGGAAAGTTAACTCTATCCTGGCCAAAACCAGGACAGTCTCCACCACTTATTCCATACCATTTACGTTGTGCTCAGGTACCAAATACATCCTAAGGAATCACAACCCCTTTCCCAGGTCTCACAGATATCATTCCCTTAGTCTATGGACCATCCTTCCACAATGTCTGCTAAGTTCATTTAGTCGATAACTTTAGGTTCCATCTGTCGTGACAGTCTTTAAAGCTGGAGGAATGAGGCGGAGTTGGCTCAGTCGGTGGAGCAGGTGCCTTTGGATGTGGCAGGAGGATGTTGCGGGGCACCAATTGCAATAACACGGTTATTTGACAGTTCGTTTCATTGGCTATTCTCACCTAAAATCAAATCTCCTTGAGGCACTGTGGTGGTTTGACCTTGGCTAAATGCCAGGTACCCACCAAGTCGCTCTATCACTTCCCCCCCTTTCCCCTTTTTTCTCAACAGGGCAAAGAGGGGAAAGAAAATAAGATAGGAAAAACACCCAACCCTTGTGGGTAAAACAAAAGCAGTTTTAATATAAGCAAAGCGAAGCAAAGGTCTGTGCATGGAAGCAAAAAAAAGGAAAACAGATTTATTCTCTACTTCCCATGAACAGGCGATGTCGGGCCTTCTCAGGAAGCAGGGCTCCAATACGCGTAGTGGTTGCCTCGGAGGACCAAGGGTGACCTCGCCCCCTTCCTCCTTTTTCCCAGCTTTATACTAAAGCAGGCGTCATATGGTATGGAATATCCCTTTGGATATTGTGTCCCCTCCCAAGATCTTGCCCACCGCGTCCCACTGTGGGGGGGGGAAATGTCAGAAAGAGCCTTGGTGCTGTGTAAGCACTACTCAGCAGTAGCCACAACACCAGTGTGCTATCAACACCCTGCCAGCTCCCAACATAAAACACAGCACCATGAGGGCTGCTACAGGGGAAAACCAATTCCGGCTCAGCCAGACCCAGGACAGTCTCCACCCCTTATTCCATACCAATTACATCATGCCCAGGTCCCACATAATACTTAGTTATCCATTCCATAAGCTTTCTTCACTCCTGCAGATGTTCAGTGACTTGGCTACCATCTGTCAAGATGGATGTTCAGGACAGGAGCAGTATGTTTGACTGTTGGACTCCAGCACCGGCTAGGTTTGGGTCATCATCGCACGTATCTGGTTCACTCTTCGTCGTTCCTACTTCCTCCATCACTTCCTGCAACATACAACTCAGCCCACAGATTATTTTCCCCCCAAGGTTAAATCTCCTTGAGGCACACACTGAGTAGCCCCATCCTCCCGCATTACCCACCAAGTACATCCAGGTCCCTGAGCAAAAACAATCCCACGAGTGGGCTTGCCTTTTCCCAAGGGAGGAGCAATCCACACTGCCTTCCCCAGCCATTTCCCTGTGCGTACTACAGGGACCTTATCTCCTCCCACAGTATGAAGGGGTTTTGTTTGGGCAGGACCAGGACGGTTAACAGATCCTCTGATGTTAATTAGCCAAGTGCCTTCTGCTAAATTTATATCCCAGTGCTTCCATCCCCCATTGTCCGATGCTCTCAACATAGTCTTCAACAGTCCGTTGTATCTTTCAATCTTTCCAGACGTTTGTGGGTAATAAGGGATGTGATACACCCACTCAATGCCATGTTTCTTTGCCCAGGAGTTTATGAGGTTATTTCGAAAATGGGTCCCGTTGTGTGATTCGATTCTTTCAGGAGTACCATGTCGCCATAAAATTTGCCTTTCAAGACCTAAGATGGTATTTCGGGCAGTGGCATGATTTACAGGGTACGTTTCGAGCCAACCAGTAGTTGCTTCCACCATGGTGAGTATGTAGCGCTTGCCTTGGCGTGTTCGTGGCAGTGGTCCAATATAGTCAATTTGCCAGGCCTCACCATATCGAAAACTCAGCCATCGCCCTCTGTTCCAGGGAGACTTTACTCGTGCGCTCGCTTGATTGCAGCACATGTTTCACATTCATGAGTGACCTGTGAGATGGCCTCCATGGTCAGGTCCACCCCTCGATCACGAGCCCATCTGTACGTTGCATCTCTCCCGAGATGCCCGGATGTTTCATGGGCCCATCAAGCTACAAATAGCTCACCCTTGCGCTCCCAGTACAGGTCCAGCCGAGCTACTTCAATTTTGGCAGCCTTGTCTACTTGCTCATTGTTCTGATGTTCTTCGGTGGCACGGCTTTTGGGCACATGAGCATCTACATGACATACCTTTAGAGCCACGTTTTCCACTCGGGCAGCGATGTCCTGCCACAATGCAGCAGCCCAGATGGGTTTACCTCTGCGCTGCCAATTGGTCTTCTTCCACTCCTTTAGCCACCCCCACAGGGCCACAGCCACCATCCAGGAGTCAGTGTAGCGATACAGTACTGGCCACTTTTCTCGTTCAGCAATCTTTAGGGTTAGTTGGATTGCTTTTACTTCTGCAAAAACCACCCATTACTCTCAGTGTAGTTTTTAGCAATCCATTGTATCGCTCAATTTTCCCAGAGGCTGATGCATGTGGTATATCCACTCAATACCATGTTCTTTGGCCCCAGTGTCTATGAGGTTATTTCGGATATGTGTCCCATTATCCGATTCAATCCTTTCTGGGATGCCATGCTGCCATAAGACTTTCTCCTCATGCCCTAAAATGGTGTTCCAGGCAGTGGCACGGTGCACGGCATAAGTTTCCAGCCATCCAGCAGCTGCTTCCACCATTGTAAGCACATAGTGTTTGCCATGCCGAGTTTGTGGAGCGTGATATAATCAATCTGCCAGGCCTGCCCATATTTATATTTTAACCATCGTCCTCCATACCAAAGGGGTTTTAACCATGTGGCTTGCTTGATCATAGCACATGTCTCACATTCATGGATTACCTGTGCAACAGCATCCATGGTTAAGTCCACCCCTCGGTCACGAGCCCATCTATATGTTCCATCTCTTCCCTAATGGCCTGAGGAGTCATGGGCCCAGCAAGCCATAAATTGTTCACCCTTATGTTGCCAGTCCAGATCTACTTGAGCCACCTTAATCTTAGCAGCTTGGTCCGCCTGTTGGTTGTTCTGATGTTCTTCAGTGGTCCGGCTCTTGGGTACATGAGCGTCTACATGGCGTACTTTCACAACCAGATTCTCTACCCGAGCAGCAATATCTTGCCATAATTCAGCAGCCCAGATGGGTTTGCCTCTGCGCTGCCAGTTGCTCCGTTTCCACTGCTGTAACCACCCCCACAGCGCATTTGCCACCATCCATGAGTCGGTATAGAGGTAGAGCAATGGCCACTTTTCTCCCGCAGCGATATTCAAGGCCAGCTGGATGGCTTTCACCTCTGCAAACTGACTCGATTCACCTTCTCCTTCAGCAGCTTCAGCGACCCGTCGTTTGGGGCTCCAAACAGCTGCCTTCCACCTTCAGTGTTTCCCCAAAATGCGACAGGACCCGTCGGTAAACAGGGCATATCGCTTCTCATTATCCGGTAGTTTATTATATGGTGGGGCCTCTTCAGCATGCGTCACCTCTTCCTCTGGCGCCATTCCAAAATCTTTGCCTTTTGGCCAATTTGTAATCACTTCCTGGGCGGCCGGGGTGTCACGTCCCGCTCAGACTAGGGAGACAAGTGACTCAGATTCGCAAATCCCCAATGGAGCGGACAACAAGTCTCCAAGTCCAAACATTTATTAACTACTCACAATGTACTAATTGAACACACGATAGTTGGCTAAGTATATAGCAAGTTGTGGCAAGCAATACAATATGCCTTGCATTTCTTAATGGGAAAGGGAAAAGAGGGAGATAGAGGGAATGGGGAAATACAGATCACCGGTCTGGGTTTCTGCGCTGATCCCGCCGACGAGGGTTCCAGGAGGCACCGGAGACATCCGTCTTTTTTCGCTGGCATCCGTCTTCTTCGCTTCACTGCACTCTCTCTCCTCGCCCCCCCACCCCCCTTCTTGATTTATACCCACTTTCCTTGGGTCCGTCCCCTAGGTCCACCCACATACCTACGTATCCCATGTACGGGGAGGGGTAAGGTGTTTCATGGGATGATGTAATTAGCATGATCATGTTAGCCCTCGTTAGCATATTGAGGGGTGTTAACTTTAATATGCATTTTGTGGATAATGAAGCAAAGGTCATTCACCGGACAGAAGGCCCTTGAAATTTGGCCAGGTGCACCAGAGCAGAGCCGTCCTGTCTCCACGGGGCTCCTTCCTCCAGCCGCATCTTGTGTTATTCGGGCAGCCTTATCAGCTTCGACCCCCACAGAATGCACCCTGTGACTAACACTTTTGTCTTGCGAGTGTTTGAGGCATTTCTTCAATCAGCCTCAACTTTCACTTTCTCAGGCTGTTTTTCTTAGTTTCTCGCAGGCCTGGTTTCTCGTCTCTCACACGGGGCTCCCTATTCGAGCCCGTTGTGTGATTAATGCAACACATTTACTCCACATGGCATCAGTTGCATGGTGTGTAGAGGGGACACCCCCTTTGAACATCCAGCCCAGCACTGGCAGTCGGGGAGCCAGGAGGAGCTGTGCTTCAGTCCCAATCACCTCTGAAGCAGCTCGGAACCCTTCATATGCTGCCAATATCTCCTTTTCAGTTGGAGTATAGCGGTCCTCGGATCCTCTGTATCCCCGACTCCAAAACCCCAGGGATCAACGCCAAGTCTCCCCTGGTGCTTTCTGACAGACTCCAGGTAGGGCCATTCTTCCCAGCTGCAGTGTAGAGCACATTTTTAACATCTTGTCCTGTCCAAACTGGCCAGAGGGCTACTGCATGAACTATTTCCTGTTTAATTTCACAGAACCACAGAATCATACAGGTTGGGAAACACCCTTGGGATCATCGAGTCCAACCATCAGCCCTACTCTACAAAGTTCTCCCCTACACCATATCCCCCAACATCTCATCTAAACGACCCTTAAACACATCCAGGGGTGGTGACTCCACCACCTCCCTGGGCAGCCTATTCCACTGTCTGACCACTCTTTCTGTGAAAAATTTTTTCCTAATGTCCAGTCTGAACCTCTCCTGTTGCAGTTTAAAGCCATTCCCTCTTGTTACCTGTGAGAAGAGACCAGCACCAACCTCTCTACAATGTCCTTTCAGGTAGTTGTAGAGAGTGATGAGGTCTCCCCTTAGCCTTCTCTTCCTCAAACTGAACAGTCCCAGCTCCTTCAATCGCTCCTCATATTATTTATTCTCCAGGCCCTTCACCAGCTTCGTTGCCCTCCTCTGCACTCACTCCAGCACCTCGATATCTCTCTCATATTGAGGTGCCTAAAACTGGACACAATACTCAAGGTGTGGCCTCACCAGTGCAGAGTACAGGGGGACTATCACCTCCCTACTTCTGCTGGTCACACTATTTCTAATACAAGCCAGGATGCCGTTGGCTTCCTTGGCCACCTGGGCACACTGCTGGCTCATGTTCAGCTGCTTGTCAATTAGAACCCCCAGATCCTTTTCTTCCAGACAGCTCTCCAGCCACACCTCCCCAAGCCTGTAGCGATGCATGGGGTTGTTTTGGCCCAAGTGCAGGACCTGGCACTTGGCCTTGTTGAAGTTCATCCCATTAACGTTGGCCGACCAATCCAATCTATACAAGTCTCTCTGTAGAGCCTCCCAATCTTCATGCAGATCAACAATTTGTTCAAAAGCTTGTCGTTGCTTCAGGCCCCATATAAAAACTTTTTTTTTCCGGGTCACTTGATAGAGAGGGCTTACAATCTGACTGTAATTTGGAATGTGCAGTCTCCAGAAACCCACAACACCCAAGAAAGCTTGCTGTTCCTTTTTGTTAGTCGGTGGGGACATAGCTGTTATTTTATTCATCACCTCCATTGGAATCTGATGACGTCCATCTTGCCGTTTTACTCCTAAAAACTGAATCTCTTGTGCAGGTCCCTTGACGTTACTGTGCTGTATGGCAAAACCGGCTCTCAGAACGATTTGGATTATTTTCTGCCCTTTCTCAAAAACTTCTTCTGCTGTATTACCCCATATAATGATGTCATCAATGTACTGTAAATGTTCTGGGGTTTCACCCTGTTCCAGTGCAGTCTGGATCAGTCCATGGCAAATGGTGAGGCTTTGTTTCCACCCCTGGGGCAGTCGGTTCCAGGTGTATTAGAC
The DNA here is from genome assembly GCA_017315185.1 of Bubo scandiacus. Lineage (NCBI taxonomy): Eukaryota > Metazoa > Chordata > Aves > Strigiformes > Strigidae > Bubo > Bubo scandiacus. Next base: position 406,790 of record MU210525.1, on the reverse strand, counting down.
ACCCCTCCAGGTGAAAGCAAACTGTGGCCTGCACTCTGCTGCCAGAGGGATGGAGAAAAATGCATTAGCAATATCAATCGTGGCGTACCACTTGGCTGCCTTCAACTCTAGCTCATACTGAAGTTCTAGCATGTCTGGCACGGCAGCACTCAGCGGTGGCGTGACTTCCTTCAGGCCACGATAGTCCACTGTCAATCTCCACTCTCCATTAGACTTTCGCACTGGTCATATGAGGCTGTTAAAAGGGGAGTGCGTCTTGCTGATGACTCCTTGGTTCTCTAGTTGACGAATCAGTTTATGGATAGGGATTACAGAGTCTCGATTGGTGAGATATTGCCGTTGGTGCACTGTTGTAGTGGCAATTGGCATCCGTTGTTTTTCGACCCTCAGCAATCCCACAACAGAAGGATCCTCTGATAGACCAGGTAACACAGACAGCTGTTTAATTCCTTCTGTTTCCAAGGCAGCTGTACCAAGAGCCCACCGATACCCTTTTCGCTCCTTAAAATACCCTCTCCTGAGATAATCTATACCAAGAATACATGGAGCGTCTGGGCCAGTCACAATGGGGTGTTTTTCCCACTGCTTTCCACTAAGGCTCACCTCGGCCTCCAATACAGTCAACTGTTGAGATCCCCCTGTCACTCCTGAAATACAAATGGGTTCTGCCCCTTTAAAATTTGACGGCCTTAGGGTGCATTGAGCACCAGTGTCCACTAAAGCCTTATACTGCTGGGGGTCAGATGTGCCAGGCTATTGAATCCACACAGGCCAATAAACTCAGTTGTCCCTGTCCTCCACCTCTGGTGGCAGGACCCCTCTAATGTTGGTCATAATACCCGCTAATGACAAATGGGTTAGTGTGGTGTGCACGTGTATACTGAGTCTGGCTGAGCCAGAATTGGTTTTCCCCTGTAGCAGCCCTCATGGTGCTGTGTTTTATGTTAGGAGCTGGCAGGGTGTTGATAGCACACTGGTGTTGTGGCTACTGCTGAGTAGTGCTTACACAGCACCAAGGCTCTTTCCAACATTTTCCCCCTTCAGTGGGACGGGGTGGGCAAGATCTTGGGAGGGGACACAACCAGGACAGCTGACCTGAACTGACCAAAGGGATATTCCAGACCATAGGACGTCTGCTCGATTATAAAGCTGGGAAAAAGGAGGAAGGGGGTGGGGTCACCCTTGGTCCTCCGAGGCAACCACTACGCGTATTGGAGCCCTGCTTCCTGAGAAGGCCCGACATCGCCTCTTCATGGGAAGTAGAGAATAAATCTGTTTTCTTTTTTTTTGCTTCCGTGCGCGGACCTTTGCTTCGCTTTGCTTATATTAAAACTGCTTTTGTTTTACCCACAAGGGTTGGGGTTTTTTTTCCTATCTTATTTTCTTTCTCCTTTTTGCCCTGTTGAGAAAAAAAAGGGGGAAGTGGGGGAAGTGGGGGAGAAGTGATAGAGCAACTTGGTGTGTACCTGGCATTTAGCCAAGGTCAAACCACCACAACGGGTTGCAGTCTCATCTTGATCACTTCTTGTGAATACATATCAGAAGATCTTCTCATAGAATAATGAGCAAAGTTGACCTTTCTGCTCTGTTTGGGCACTTGATTACTGGAAACAGGAGCAGCATTTCTCATAAAAGAACCCCATTTTGTAGTTGTTCTTCCTTCCAACTCACATACCCGCTTTTCTAGGAGGTAGGTACGTTTTCCATCCCATTTCTTCATGTCTTCCCCATAGTCACGCAGGCGATGCCACAGCTTCCCCCGTGGTCTATACCAGTTCTCTCGAGTAGAGAAATGACTACTTCTAATAGCCAAGATCCTCATCCATGCGGGTGGGGAGTAGGGTATGTCCTCTTTAAATTGCTGGAATTCTTGAGATAATTTCTCCACAGCTGTGACGAGGGAGGAAGAGAGACTTTCTTCATATTGTCAGAGTCGGCGAGCCAATTCATCCACTCTCAGTCCCTCTTCATCTTTCCAGTCCATTATGTTAATGCATTGGCATATGATGATGGTGTGCTTCGTACAAACTTCTGCCACATGGGCTGGGGGCATTGGACTTCATCTGGATCTGTGGGTAGCTGCACATTATCTGGGTCATAGTAAACCACCTCCCGCAGGGGTAGCTCCCTCAAGTATTGAATACCTCTCTCCATAGTGGTCCACTTACTTGGATGACATACAAAATCTTCCTTGAAGGGATACCTCTCCCTCACACTTGACAGGAGTCGCCTCCAGAGACTGAGATTTTATGTCTTCTTTCCAATGGCTTTGTCGATGCCCCCTTCCCTAGACAGGGATCCCAGCTGCCTGGGATTCCATGCTACTGGCCCTGCTATCCCAGCATTGGAGCAGCCAGGTAACGAGTTGCTCATCTGGATGGCGGCTGAAATCTTTTCGCATGTCTCGCAACTCACTCAGGGATAAGGATTGGGCGACTATCACTGGCTCTGCTTCCTCCTCCTGTTCACGTGATGGGCCTGGTTGATTGTCACCCTTTACGCTGTGAGGGGATTTTCTTGTGTATTTCTTCTTATGTATGGGAGCAACTGACACCGTCATGGGTTGGTTCTCTGGTTCAGTTGCAGGACCTGTCCTCAGGCTTATAGTGGCTGCAGTTTCTGTTACTTGGTTACCAGATCCAGAGTCCTTCTCTTCCTCTTGAGGGTGCTGAACAGTGTTTAACAGCATTCGGTAGGTGTGGGACAGGCCCCAGCATGTTGCAGTGAGCTGTGCCTCTCTGGAATTACCTGGGTGACAACGTACTTTTTCCAAATATTTTACTAGTTCTTCAGGATTCTGCAACTGTGCAGGAGTGAGGTTCCAATACACCGGAGGTGCCCACTGTTCTAGGTACTTGCCCATGCTACTCCACACCCCCAGCCACTCAATTCTCCAACCTTGGGGTAGATCTCCGGGTGATACTCTTAAATAGTTTCTTAACCCTGAACAAAGCCTGCACCACATGCAGGAACACAGTAGCTCCTAGCAGTAAGATGACCATGTTAATGTCAACATTCCAAGGATATCTGAAATTCCTGAATTTCTCAAACAGAATTGTAAATAGCCCCAGGACCGATGACTGCATCATGTCATAGATCAGCATTATATAGTACAGCAAAAAAAATCTTAACCCAACTCTCTCGGACTGTGAGCAACAGCATGGGAAACACATATTGCAAATGAGGTGATAAAATCTTAAGGAGCCAAGCAATCGACATTATGACCCGATCTGTCGTTATCTCAAACCTCAGGCCCCATGTTGGGCGCCAAAAAACCGTCGTGGTTTTAACTCGGCCAGTAGCCAATCACCACGTGGCCAGTCGTTTACTTCACCCCCCGCCCCTCCCCACTGAAATAGGGGAGGGATAAAAAAAGCAATTTGTAGTTTGAATAAAAAAAAAATAATTTACTAATAGTAACAAAACAACAGTAACAATAGTAAGTCCACACGGGTAAAATACAGCAGTGGCTCACCAACTGGTGACTGATATGCAGCCCACCCCCAGCAGCAATCCCGACCGCACCTGAAATCCCGCCACTGACCAGGAAACCGGAATGGAAAAATAGAGAGTACATGTCCCCTTATATACTGAGCATGACGTCACATGATATGGAATACTTGGATGGTTAATCCAGGCCTGGCCCTCTAGCTGTGCTCCCTCTCAGCCCAAGGAAAGTTAACTCTATACTGGCTGAAACCAGGACATGGTTTTAACACATTTCAAAAATCCAGTGTAGACAGGAGTAGAGACAACTTGCTTTACAGAGAGGTATTTGAAGTACTGTAATTTGCTTCTGGTAGGAATTAAGTATCTGACCGATTTAGGCATTTAGGTAAATCTTGCTAAACACCCATCTTCATATCTAGGCAGGTAAATACCTCTGTGTGTTTCATTTATAGCATTTAAGAGAGGCTTTAACTCAACTCCACCAGTGTGTTAAAGACAGAGATCCTAGTCTGCATAAGATTGCAAAATGGTTAGCTAGGAAGTATTAGCTAACATGTGCTATTACCTTAAATCTTTACCTCTCATGGGTTCCTGGAAGTTACAGGAATCTCAATAATAGTGACAAAAAACATACTAATTCAGATTGTTCAGAAGAAAGAAATAAAACCATAAAATCTTTTCTTAACCACACCAAAACCAGTGATTCTCTTGCCCATAACTGAAATCCACTCTAAAGCATATGGTTGAATAAACCTCAGCCAAACATGAATATATTATGCTTATTTTGAGATTTCTTGTTAATGATGATTTTGAAGACCACCCAGCTGCGTAGAAGCTTTTCATTTCACATCAGTTTGACATTAATCAGTGTCTGCCTGAAGTGCTATTATGTGCCATGAGATTTGTGGTGCTTTCTGCTGGGGACCTGAAAGTATGTTTCAGCTATCAAGTCTAAGCATGTCCTAGTCATGTCCTGGTAAGCCTTGAGTATACATCATCCACCTCCCATTTTTTTCCCCCTTCTTCTTTGCCCTGCTTTATATAGGAAGGAAATTGAGCTCACAGAGTAAAAGCCATGACAAGAAACCATAGGTACTCTCATTTTGCCAGCTGTGGAAACAGGACATCGGATTGTGCTATAGAGAGAACTCCCTTCAGTCAGAGCATAACCTCACTAACTGAACAGTGTTCTAATTTGTCCTATGTCCATTAAACAAAAAGGATCTTTTTGAGAAACATGATGCTTTTGAATGTATCAGACTATGGTCTACTTATTTATAATCATATTCTGATATTCTTTTTTTAAAACTCATGATTAATGCTAAAGAAGTTTGTGGGACTACTGTGGGACAGGAGGCTCACAAGCTGTGTAATGACAGAAAAACATGCTTCATCATCTACTAGTCTCTCTGAATGTCTTTTGCATGTTAACTACTGAATTTGTGATACATCCTTGCCATACTGAAAGCATTTTTATGAAGTCCAGTGACTAATTAAAAAAAATAATTCCCTAAAACTATAAAAATAGTTACTACTACAAACTATTTAGCTACATGTTAAAGAGTAAGTCTGAAAAGAGATTAACTGGCTTTACTGTTAACACATTTTTGCATAATTCCTGTTTGCAGAGAAAAAGTACACACAGCTAGAATGAAATATTTTTCCTGAAAAATATCTTCTAGCATGTTTTAACTTATGTGTAAGAGGCACAGTTTTACAAGGTCTAAGAAAGTTGCCACTAGTGTCCCTTGATATGGAACACACACTCCAGGTTACTTGAATTAAAATGAACATGCACAGCCCCCAAATCCTGTTTGTGGCTGTATTTTTGTAGATGTTTTCTGATCAACCTTGGTTCAGTTCTCCTGCAGGATAAAATATGTTTAACACCTTTTGTTATCACCTAGACAAATCCAAAATATGCTTGTGTGTTTTATAAAATTATGAGTGTGACAATATTTTAGGGGTAAAAGACATTGTATATAGTACTGAATGCTTGCTGGTCCTTGCCTAGAAAATACGATCGCACTTTGCATGAGGTATCCTCTGTCAAAATTTAAAGCCAGGAGGAAAGTTACAGCCAGGGATAGGGAAACAAACTTGTGCCACAGCAAGGTAGAGCACTTGCTGAGTGCTGTAGTGCCATAGTGCTCACAGTTCATTTTTGTCAAAAATATAACGGATGCAGGCTGAAGAGCTGTATGTCAGTCCCATGTATCTGTGACTCAGTTCATGTGTCTATGAGCTGAAATGGCTTTCACAGGAGAGTAAGATGGTGTACTGGGTCTGGCTGAGCCAGAATTGGTTTTCCCCTATAGCAGCCCTCATGGTGCTGTGTTTTATGCTGGGAGCTGGCAGGGTGTTGATAGCACCCTGGTGTTGTGGCTACTGCTGAGTAGTGCTTACACAGCACCAAGGCTCTTTCCGACATTTTCCCCCCTCAGTGGGATGGGGTGGGCAAGATCTTGGGAGGGGACACAACCAGGACAGCTGACCGGAACTGACCAAAGGGATATTCCATACCATAGGACGTCTGCTTAAGTATAAAGCTGGGAAAAAGGAGGAAGGGGGGGAAGTGATAGAGCGACTTGGTGAGTACCTGGCATTTAGCCAAGGTCAAACCACCACAGATGGCATAAGACACCCTCTACGGCAATTAGGAAGCAGTGGAGTGGAAAAGAGACCCTTTTCCCAAGAGATGGGAACAGAGAGTTGACAGAGCTACCTCAATCAGCAGCAGGTATAGCCAGGCCAGGGCAGCAAGAACTATAGGCTTAGCACAAGATGCTAGGAAGAAACAAGCAAACATAGTGACTCTTGTCTGTACTGGCTCTTTCTTAGGGCTGATTGCAAAATCACAGTTTTCTCCTTTGGGCTAAGGAGCACTGCACAAGCTGCTGCTTCATAATCATTCTGCCTAGGAAACTGAAGGCAGTTCATTTGAAAAGACAGAATGGATGACAGAAGTAAGAATAAGCTGTTGGAAGCAAAGACCATTTGGCAATGTTTTCTCAATGGATAGACAGGAGACTTCCTAATTTGCAGAACACAATGTTCTAGAAACAGTATGAAGTGGAAAAAAAAGAAAAGATATTAAAATCTTGCTCCACTGATTAAATAAAAAGCTAAGACAGACATAAGGGGCAAAAGTAAAATACTACCTTCCTTGTATTCAACCAGAAATGCTTGGCATTCTTTTTACACTTGCTGGGCAAGATTGCTGTATTAACAACAAGTCAAATGAAACATTTAGAATGAAATACAAGACAAGCAAAGCCATCCTTTTATAGTCTTATTATGGATAGTACACTCAGGATCAGTGACAAAGACCACACTTGTTCATGGCTTGAAAAACAGGACATGTATGATTACAGCACTTTCTCTCTATCTTTATGGAACAAAGCCCCGGATAAAAGTCCTCATCTATAAAATATTTTGCTAGATTTTACTGGTGACAATTACTACCATTCATTCTACATCTTTGACGGGGTCACCATTAGCCGGGGTCCTTACTTCTCCGTGCGGGAACAGGAACGACACAACACCAATATGATGATCAGATCATCCGTTTATTTCCCAATCCTGGTTACATTTATATTCTACTAAGTTCCGTACACGCACTCATCTATCTTCTAATAGGCTACAGGTTATCTGCACGCCCTGTTCATGCGCCTCTACAAGCATTTGCATTGGTTAATTGCAATTAGTATGTAAAGCCCAAAACTTGCCAAAAACTCCCTTATCTCATACCCTGTTTTGCTCAGACTTGTGTGCTTTTGCTGACCACAGATGTTTCTCACTTATCTGGTATCTTGTGTGGTTTTGCCAGCCTTATATTGCTGGCCTTGTCTTCGTCCTTGAATTCTTCTGCCTGCACTAACTTCCCTCCAGTGCGGCCCAGAATCCTACATCTCCCCCTTTTTTTTTTTTTTTTATTTACTCAACCAAACTTTGCAGCATCCGCTGCAAACATTGGAACAATCAAGGAAGAATCAACATCAAAAGCAGCAATACTATCAATACCATCAATGCTCCTTTGACCAATGTTTGCAACCAACCTCTCAGTCCGAGACCAACGAGCCAATCTGAAAAAGGACCGTGTCCCTCTGTAATATGCTTCATGTTATCTTGCATTTTCGCTAATCGTTGGTGTATGCTCTGCGAATGGTCAGACAAATTAAAGCAACACATTCCTTCAAAATCTTCACATCTATGCCCATGTGCCAATAATAAAAATCTACAGCAGCACGATTGTGCAAAGTAGCATGCCTAACACTATCAACATCAGTAAGCAGCGCACTCAGCATTTGCGAAGTTAGATTAAATAGCTTTTCACTCCAACATGCTAATCTACGTATATATTTTTGCATTTATGGCAGCCATTCCTTGCGGAAAGAAGAAAGAGTAGCTATAACAGTGGCTAATGAAGGTAGCTGTACGTTGTCGTTGCAGGTGTTGTCAAAGGTTCGAACAGATCTGCGTGATCTTGACTCATGTCTCCTACTGTCATTCAATAACTCTCTCATGTGCGGAGTAAACAATGTTAGCTGCCCAAGGTAGCGTGGACCACCAACAGGTCGTACAGGAATACCAGGCCATGCTCTATCTCCACAAATCAGAAACACTCCGGGTGGAAGTTTAAAACCTCCTTTGGTGTTTACGGTAAACCCTCCTGTTTTCAAATCATTCCAAGAAGAATGCCCTGTTACATTTTGACAACCTATAAGCAAGCCTTGTTGTCCACTCCGTGCCAACCAAACATACCATGGGCCATCGAACCAAACCACTCCTGTGCCATTCACTGGCTGGAGTTGAGGAACTGTATCATTACAGTCCTGCATATTAGTTGCAGTAACATCAACATACTCGACAGGCACAACGCTAGCTAGCAAGTCCAGCTCCTGCAAAGGTAAATGAGCTGATTGATTTAAATTTTCGATGACCGTCTTCTGCCAGGCTGCACTACGCATAGTGGGCCAAACATAGATGCCATTTGGACTTAAACAAGTTTCACTTTTGCTACTAGTCAGGTCCACCCTCTGTTGTTTCCAGTACCCATCAAAGTCAGTTTCATTTTCCTGCAACGGAATGCCAATCAAACAGGTTCAAAAAGGATTATCCACCTGCTGCAAGCTCAAACAAAAATCTGACATCCCAGCTGTATTTGCCCACGTTACCCAAATATTTGTTCTGGGTGTAATGTCGAAAATCTCTTCACTACCTGCTATAAAACAAATCAAAATAAACATCGCCCACGTTTGACACATCGCCATCGTTTTACCTCTCTTTTCCAGTTATCCTTGTGCACCTGCCAACTTCGAGGAACGTTTATTCCAACACCACAGCTCCTATCTACTACCTTATTATTTTGCCTAATACATTGCAAAGCTAAGCGTTTACAAAGCTCAAAACTAATTTCTGCTAAAACTCTTTGCCCAAGATCTTCAATTAGGCTTAAAGCCCTAGAAAACAGCTGTTGTTCTCTAAAAACTCTAATCTGTCCTTCTGTACCAACAGCTAATCGCTGATATACTGACCTACCTATAAAATCAGACAACCAATCTGCTCCGGTGTAAAAGATAATCCGGTCAGCACACAAGTGACAGTTATACACACTTTCCCGATCACGCGCACGTGTGACTCTCCAAGTTCCCCTGTCACACCATGCACAGTGTATAAAAACCCAAGGTCGACAGTTTAGACCATGTTCCATACAAGCTGTGTCATGTTCTTCAAGCTGTTTTATGGTGAGCGGCTGCGTTCGAATAGCCGCATAAAATGACTGCAGGTTCGGTAAAAGACACAGAACTTCACTGTTTGCTGGATGTAGTGCCGTTAACAATGGCGTCAGGACCAAGTTCAATCGATGTTGGTGTCTCTGAATGCCTCGGGACACAGGGTTGGTGTTGTCATTCTTTGCGATCCATGGTTTCACCCACTTTGCAGGGACCCACTTGGGTGAATCACTACCTGTAGAAGCACAAGCATAACCCCTTCCCCAAGTTAGCAACTGCATAGGTCCCTCCCATTGCCCAGATTGAGGGGAATACAATTGCACTTGAATTTTTTGAAAAGAATAATCATGCTTGTTTGTTTGCATATGTATTCGCGCAGGCGGTTCATCTTGCCCTCCACGTATATTAAGCCAATTTAAAACAAATAATGTTTTTACCAATATCTCATGAGGGGAACCCCCTGTCTCCCCCTGTTTTTTCAAAATAATAAGGTGATATTTCAATATACGATGGGCGCACTCAACGATTGCTTGCCCAGTAGAGTTGTGTGGTACTCCGTGGAGAAGCTGAATTCCCCAATGTTGTAAAAAGGCAGTGGTGGAGGCTGCCCGATATGCGGGACCATTATCAGTTTTAATTTTCTTTGGACACCTCATAACCGCAATCGCTTGCGTCCAATGTTGACGAGCTGCTACTGCCGAGGCAGAAGCATGAGCAGAGGCCCATATAAATGAGGAACAGGTATCCACTGACACATGTCAGTAGCGAAGACGCCCAAAAGGCGGAAATACAGTGATATCAGTTTGCCAAACTTCCCGTGGCTGTAAGCCACGAGGATTCGCACCACCGTCCTGTAGCGGTGTGAGAGTGGCACAGTCTGGACAAGCAGCCACTATCGCCCGTGCTTGGGTCTTAGGGATGTTAAATTGCTTGCATAATGCCGTTGCAGACTGGCGAAAAAAGGCATGAGATTTATAGGCTTCTTGAACAATGTTATCCATGTCTGCTAAAGCGGCAACCAACTGATCAGCTCGAGCGTTGCCTTCTACAAGACCTCCAGGGAGCCTAGTATGGCTCTTTATATGCATGATAAAAACCCGATGCGTGCGATGATTAACAGTATTTCGTAAATCGACAAAAGCCTGAAAAAGGGTGGGATTGTTTACATGTCCTAACAAGGCCCTTTCGATTCGTTGTACTACACCTGCCACATATAAAGAATCAGTCACAATGTTTAAATCTTGAATGTTCCAGCGGTTAAGCACAGCAATCACCGCTTTAAGCTCCAAAATCTGTACAGATGTATCGCAAACAAAGCGTTCTGATTGCCATATTCCATTCTCCTTCCAAACAAATCCTGCCGTTTTGGTCTTGCTGCTGGCATCTGTAAATACTGTTAAAGCCTGTAAAGGTTGTCGACTAATGACAGGAACAGTATTCATTGTTAAAGCAGTTTTAAATAGTGGATGCTTTGGATAATGGTTGTCAATTTGATAGGATTTGTTCATCACAGCCAGTGAGAAGGACATAGATGATTCACACATAGCCTGAATTAGGTCCAGTGCATACGGCACAACTACTCGATCCGGTTCCTTTCCAGCAATAGATATTGCTCGCTGAACACCTTTTCGAATAATACTTGCTATTGCATCCACACGTGATGTTATTGTTCCCTTGCTGTTCCCTGGGCACCCAGCCTCATGAGCTGGGAGATGGGGAGGGGAAGCAGACTGAGGTCAGCACAGTTGAAGAGGAGGTGGTCAGAGACCTGCTACACCACTTGGATGCACACAAGTCTGTGGGACCGGATGGGTTACACCCAAGGGTGCTGAGGGAGTTGGCAGATGTGCTCGCCAAGCTGCTTTCCATGATTTACCTGAAATCATGGCTAACTGGGGAGGTCCCACTGGACTGGAGGGTGGCAAATGTGACACCCATCTACAAGAAAGGCAGGAAGGAGGATCCAGGAAATTATAGACCTGTCAGTCTGACCTCGGTGCCAGGGAAGGTCATGGAGCAGGTTATCCTGAGTGCCATTAAAAGTCATATAATGGACAACGAGGGGATCAGGCCTAGTCAGCATGGGTTTATGAAAGGCAGGTCCTGCCTGACAAACCTGATCTCCTTCTACGACAGGGCGACCTGCTTATTGGATGAGGGAAAGGCTGTGGATGTTGTCTACGTTGACTTTAGTAAGGCCTTTGACACCGTTTCCCACAGCATTCTCCTGGCAAAACTGGCTGCTCGAGGCTTGGATGGGCACACGCTTCGCTGGGTAAAAAACTGGCTGGATGGCCGGGCCCAGAGAGTTGTGGTGAATGGAGTTAAATTCGGTTGGCGGCCGGTCACGAGTGGTGTCCCCCAGGGCTCGGTTTTGGGGCCACTCCTCTTTAATATCTTTATTGATGATCTAGATGAGGGGATCGAATGCACCGTCACTAAGTTTGCAGATGACACCAAGTTGGGTGGGAGTATTGATCTGCTCGAGGGTAGGGAGGCTCTGCAGAGGAATCTGGACAGGCTGGAGCGATGGGCTAAGGCCCACTGTATGAGTTTTAATAAGGCCAAATGCCGGGTGCTGCACTTGGGCCACAACAACCCCCAGCAGCGCTACAGACTTGGGGAGGAGTGGCTGGAGAGCTGCCAGTCAGAGAGGGACCTGGGGGTGTTGATTGACAGCCGGCTGAACACGAGCCAGCAGTGTGCCCAGGTGGCCAAGAAGGCCAATGGTATCCTGGCTTGCATCAGAAATAGCATGTCCAGCAGGGACAGGGAAGTGATCCTGCCCCTGTACTCGGCACTGGTGAGGCCGCACCTCGATTACTGTGTTCAGTTTTGGGCCCCTCACTACAAAAAGGACATTCAATTACTCGAGCGTGTCCAAAGAAGGGCAATGAAGCTGGTGCAGGGTCTGGAGCACATGTTGTACGAGGAACGGCTGAGGGAACTGGGGTTGTTTAGTCTGGAGAAGAGGAGGCTGAGGGGACACCTCATCACCCTCTACAGCTACCTGAAAGGAGGTTGCAGAGAGCTGGGGATGAGTGTCTTTAACCAAGTAACAAGTGATAGGACAAGAGGGAATGGCCTCAAATTGCGCCAGGGAAGGTTTAGACTGTATATTAGGAAGCATTTCTTTATAGAACGGGTTGTTAGGCATTGGAATGGGCTGCCCAGGGAGGTGGTGGAGTCCCCATCCCTGGAGGTGTTTAAAAGTAAAGTTGACTTAGCGCTTAGGGATATGCTGTAGTTGGAAAGTGTCAGTGTTAGGTCAATGGTTGGACTGGATGATCTTCAAGGTCTTTTCCAACCCAGACGATTCTGTTATTCTGTGATTCTGTTTTATGTCCTCTGGCCGATAAAAATAACCATTCAATAATTCTGAGGGGATTAGACTGTTGTTCACACCATTGTCCTAAAAAAGCTGATACTTCTGATTCTGTATTATATACAAACAATTGTAATGCTTGAACAGGGTCAATACGAGCTGCAGAATTAACACTCAATTTCAGGGAAATATTATCCAGGGCGTGTTTAGCTGACGCTGTTAGAGACCTAGGTTCTTGAGGATTACAATTCCCTTGCAACAACTTAAATAAAGGCTGTAAATCTGTGTTAGTAGTGCCACAAATACTGCGGATCCACTGAATATCTCCCACCAATTTCTGTAGATCATTTAATGTTTCCACTTTCTGTACTATTGATAGCTTCTGTGGCCTAACAGTAGATTCAGTTAAAGTCATCCCTAGGTATTTCCATGGCTCAGTCCGTTGTACCTTTTCAGGGGCCACAATGAGTCCCATTATATTTAGAGCTTCTATCAGTTCTTGAATCAATTCTTCAGAGGTGGGTGTTTTTTGGCAAAGCAACAAATCATCCATATAGTGATACAAAATACAGTCGATATGATGTTCCCGAAAGGATCGTAGAGCTTACCATTGACATATTGTGGGAGATTTTTCATGCCCTGTGGTAACACTACCCAATGATATCTCTCAGAAGGTTTTGCTCTATTTGTAGAAGGGACAGAGAAGGCAAATTTTTCATAATCCTCCGGATGCAAAGGTATTGTAAAAAAACAATCTTTCAAATCAATAACCACAATGTCCCAGCCCTGAGGGAGCATGGATGGATTGGGTAATCCTGGCTGAAGTGCTCCCATGTCCTGCAGAACTGCATTAACTGCTCGCAGGTCTTGTAACAGTCTCCATTTTCCAGACTTCTTTTTGATGGTAAACACAGGTGTATTCCACGGACTGGTAGAAGGGACAAGGTGTCCAGCATTCAATTGTTCTTGCACGAGATCCCTTAAATGAGCGAGCTTCTCAGTTGGTAGCGGCCATTGCTCCACCCATACAGGAGTATCAGTTAACCAGCTCAGTTTTAAAACAGGACGGGGGTCGCTCGCTACAATGGCCGCCCCTAAAAAGGCGTTTGTAATACACATCCCCACTGAGACAAGACATCTCGCCCTAATAACCAGAGTGTCGTATGCAGTACATATGGTTTCACTTGTGCTCTTGACTTGCGGAGAAAAGTAACTCTACAACTTTGGGGTTGTAAAGCAGGTATGTTTATTCAGCGCTGGGTGCATGGGGGATCGCTCCACCATAAGCATGCGCAACCTCCTGTAGCTATTGTTTTGCTTATATGTTACAAAGTATTGTATATTCATAAAACGCCTATACATATTCATAGTCTACCTCCGCCTCCCCTCGCTTCTCATGGTAATCAGGTCTCCTCCCCTTGTGCCTGCGCATTGAGCTCCTCAAGTCCTGGGCAGTGGTCACAAATTCCCGGGCAGGGGTCATGTAGATGAAGTATCTCCTCTTCCTCGCTGATGAACTCTTCACCCTGCCGGTCTGCGCAGGCTCAGTTGTTCCCTGTTTTCCGTCTGAGCCCCCAGGCCAGTTTGTACCGGACTCCGAGGTAATCTCACTGCTAACATATACATTCTCAAGGGCAGAAGAAGCTTCTGCCCAGACCAGAAGATAGTATCCTAGCAACATTATCAGCATCTGGTAGGTTTCAGCACATAGCCCCCCTCATCCCTGCGCAAGTTCTCCTTTCTTGCGCCATCTGAGCACCATTGTTTACATTCCCCGTCTCATTCCCCCCTTTTCTTTCTACTTAGTAAATTCTTTTACTACTAATGTTCTACTTTTTAAGCCTTTAATATATGTTAGTACTACCTTATAAACTAGTAAGTTCATTGCCTAAAGCCTGGATTATGATATAGAGCATCATACATAGCCTGTAAGCGTCTTGTAAGTCTCCAGTTCCATATGTATATAGCTGTAGTGAGGATTAACAATAGCCCTACAGATATTAGTAGTGTTATTACTGGGTGAAGTGCCGTGTTAAGGATCCCAGTGGTCGTTGGTGACCATCCTAGGAGAGTGTCCCACCAATGATGTTCCCCCACCTTCTGTACTCTTGTCAAGATTTCATGAATCTGTTCTGTATCATGTCTTACTACAACTAACATTTCTTTCCCTTTTTCTCTTACCTCCTCTAGGATGGAGAGTAGGTCTTCATGCTGTAGCATTTCCTTTATTCTCTCCAGGTTCATGCCTATAGAGGTGGAATCTATTTTCCGAAACAGATGGTACTCTGTTTCTATCACTTGGGAGCTTAACACAGGGATGACATAGCTAAAGTCACACCCTTCAATTTTAGTGAAATTACACACACAATGATTAGAGTAGTTTCCTACCTCTTTTTCATAGCCATCGACTATCATTCTCTTACAAGAAGTACGTAGACAGATGCATCCTTCCCCTATGTAGATTAGAACTGTGTGGTTGTTGGGAGAGGGTTGGACTTCAAAGTTGCACTCTTTTTGATGGGTGTCCAAGCACATATCTTGAGCCCTTATAGCGTTTCCTTCACAGACATATCCCTGGTGCCCCATGCTAGTACGTAGATCTGTATCAATTGTTTGCCATTTATCCTCCTGCTGCCATGCCCATCCTTTATGTCCTACTGGATTGATTATTACTCCTTCATGATACAGTCCTATGGCAGCAATAGGGTAGATTTTATATTGGGCAGCTTTTGATATGGTCAGCACGAAGGCAATTATTTTATCATTTATATCATCATATGTAAAGTTTACCATTTTCCACCAGGATTGTAGTTCTCTCTCTTGGTCAAGTGCTTTGTCCCAAATTACCTTTCGGATCTCCATAGGAAGGATTCCTTCCTCTCCTTCTCTCAAAATGTTGGAAATAATTGACTGTACCCATATCTGAGCCTGTATACAACTAAGAGCCAGGGATGTGTCTTTCTGTAAAGCCTTTATCTCTCCCACCACCAATGAATGGTCTTGGATATTAATCTTTTCCCAAGCGGGGAAAAGTTTTGTTGTTAGCCATTGATGAGTCCCTAATGTTAGTAATGATGAATGTAAAGGTTGTTGTAATTGATTCAATTCTTGCGTTGCTGTTGCCAATTTATTCATTATCACTTCTGAATCTATACTGTTCAATACTCCCAATCCTGTTCCTAAAATTCCTGTCGGATCTCTCTTTTGTCTTTGGGCAGCGTGAGACTTTAGCCAGGCTGTCCATCCCTTTTGAGCTGTTTCTACATATGGGAGGCATTTTGGTTGTACATCTGTCAGATTTACTTGTAAATGCACCTCCACCTGCTTTAGTGACCATTGGGGATTGAACAGTACAACTTGCTGACCGGTTTTTCGGATCACATATGGACCTATTTTAAAGATGTGTGGTC
>MU210525.1:368089-390770 GCA_017315185.1 Bubo scandiacus | reverse complement strand
TTGCTATGTAGAATTTAAAAGATAGTCCCTTTTTACCATCAGTCCAACCACATACCACCGAGACAGTAGGGTGTTTCAAAGTGAAATTATACCAACAGTCTGGTTTGCTGGTATCACAAACCTGCCCATAACTTGACAATGCCTTGTATTTAGAACCCGATTTTTCAATCTCATATACCGTGATATGGCGTACTGACCAATGGGTAGGGTTATACCTATCTATTACTTGGCACCCTACTTTAACCTCCTGTTCTAAAGTTCCCCACAATAGTGGGACTCCATCAATATTCTCCCACTCAGTTTTTGAATAGGCTTCTGCTCCTCGCAGCACTACAGTAGCTAAAGTTAGGAATGTGTTGGAACTGGAGGACTCCATACTTCCAGCATCCCAGGAGTCGTCATGTCCAATGTGAGCCTGGGACCATGGCCACTCAGTGAGTCTTTGACTAAGGATTTGAGAAAAGGTGATAATCAAACTTATCGTGAGAAGCGCAGTTTTCCTGGTCGAATTTGAGTAACTTCCCATGAAGGTTTGTGAGTCTTCTTCACTCGGGTGTGATGAATCCAGGCTGAGTATTCCTTAACCTTGATGGCCGTGAACGTTGTGAGCAGTACTTGAAATGGTCCTTCCCACTGCGGTTCCAGCGTTTTTTCTGCAAGAGACCTAACATACACATAGTCCCCAGGCTGTATATCATGCACAGGCCCATCCAATCCTCTACCCCGGGTACCAAATACATGCTTCCCAATTCTATTGAGCTGTTTACTTAGGGCTACCATGTATGAAGTCATGGTTTCTTCCCCAACCTGCATTGATGTTCCCTTTTGTACCGTGTAAGGTCTGCCATATAGTATTTCAAAAGGACTTAACCCTTCCTTGGCCCTCGGTTTGGCTCGTATGCGCAAAAGAGCCAAAGGGAGGGCCTGGGGCCAGGTCAGGTTTGACTCCTGGCCAAGCTTTACTATTTGCTGCTTAATCAAATGATTCATTTTCTCTACTTGGCCACTAGATTGGGGACGATACGGGGTATGAAGTTGCCAATCTATACCCAGATAGCGACTGATTTGCTGAACTATTTTTGAAATAAAGTGTGATCCTCTGTCCGAGGATATAGTTGCTGGAACTCCAAAGCGTGGAATTATTTCTTGTATGAGTACTTTTGTCACTTCCCGGGCTTTAACCGTTCTAGTGGGGAACGCCTCTGGCCAACCTGAGAAGGTATCCGTTAGTACCAATAAATATTGATACCCCCCTTTTCTTGGAAGTTCTGAAAAATGAATTTGCCATTGTTGTCCCGGTCCATTTCCCCTTCCAATCTGGCCTACCTCTATATGGGGAGTATTCTTAGGATTAGTCTGGAGGCAAAGGTCACATTGTTGAGTTACTTGTCTTACTATGGTATACAAATTTCTGGCTCTAATATTCCTGACCAAATATCGATATAGGGCCTCAGCTCCCCAGTGCCCTTTTCGGTGTTCTTCTCGTACTAGATGTCTAGTTAAATAGGAAGGGATTACTATCTTCCCTTGGGGAGTGACGGCCCATCCTTCCTCATTATATGAACCTTCCAGATCTGTAATAAGTTTTTGATCTTCCTTAGTATAAGTGGGCTTACCTTCTATGATAGTCTGTCCATCAGGGACTAGAGCTCCCTCCATTTTTACCTCTCTCTTGGCTGCTTGTTTTGCCTCTCTGTCCGCCAGTTCATTTCCTTTTTCCAAATCTGTGTTCACCTTTTGGTGTGCCTTAATATGCATAATTGCCACCTTTTTTGGAAGTTGGACAGCTTCCAGTAGTCTTAGAATTTCCTTCCCATGTTTGATGTGTTTTCCTTGTGAGTTTAACAGTCCTCTTTCCTTCCAGATCGCTCCATGAGCATGTACTACCCCAAAGGCATACTTTGAGTCCGTATAAATGTTCACAGTTTTGCCTTGGGCTAATTCCAGTGCACGGGTTAGAGCAATTATCTCTGCTTTGTGTGCAGATGTATTTACAGGCAATGGTCCTGATTCCAGTATCTCTTGGGTGGTAGTAACAGCATACCCAGCATACCTTTTGCCACTCAGGACATAGCTACTTCCATCTGTAAACCAGTTCTCTGTATCTTCCATCGGGTTGTCCTTCAAATCCGTGCGGCTTGAGTAGGTTGCCTCAATGGTCTCCAGGCAGTCATGTTGCACTGGCTCTCCTGTGTTTCCGCTGAGGAAAGAAGCTGGGTTGACAATGTTAGTTACTACGATCTCTACATCGTCCTGTTCCACTAATTCTGCTTGATATTTCAGGAATCTTTGGGGTGAAAGCCAATGTCCCCCTTTAATTTCCAATACTGCCGACACTGTGTGAGATACTAATACAGTAATTTTCTGGCCCAAGGTGAATTTTCGTGCCTCCTGCACGTTTAAGATCACTGCTGCAACCGCCCGTAGGCATCCAGGCCAACCTTTGGCGGTTGTATCTAGTTGTTTGGAAAAATAGGCAACTGCCCGGCGATATGGGCCTAGATCTTGTGCCAGTATTCCCAATGCAATTCCCTGTTTCTCGTGTGAAAAGAGAAAGAATGTTTTACTTACATCTGGAAGTCCCAAGGCTGGAGCTGACATTAGGGCCTTCTTTAGCAAACCAAAAGCTCGTATGGCCTCTTTATTCCATTGGAGGTTTTTCTGTTCGGTGGTGGTTAGTGCATACAGAGGTTTAACAAGTAGTCCATAGTTATAGATCCATAGCCTGCACCAACCGGTCATTCCCAGGAACGTTCGCAATTCCTTCACTGTTTGTGGCCTTGGAGTCTGACAAATTGCCTCCTTCCGAGCTTGTCCTAATGTTCTCTTTCCAGCGCTAAACTCATAGCCCAGATAGATCACTTCACGGTGCACCACCTGGGCCTTCTTTTTAGACACCCGGTAGCCCTGAAGTCCCAGAAAATTTAAAAGGCTTACCGTCCAGGTCACGCAGGCCTCTTTGGTCTTGGTGGCGATCAGGATGTCGTCTACATATTGCAGCAGCCTTCCCTCTTCAGGTGGAGTTGGGGTTTCCCATAGTTCGAGATCTTTCGCTAATTGGTTGCCAAATATAGTGGGGCTGTTTTTAAATCCTTGTGGCAGCACCGTCCAGGTTAACTGGGTTTTACGTCCACTCCTAAGATTTTCCCATTCAAATGCAAATATCTTTTGACTGGCTTCAAGGAGAGAGAGGCAAAAGAAGGCATCCTTGAGATCTAAAACAGTAAACCAGACTAGCTCAGGAGTTAATTTTGTTAACAAAGTGTATGGGTTTGCCACCACTGGGTGGAGATCTTCCGTTATTTTATTTATTGCCTTTAGGTCCTGAACTATTCTATATGTCCCATCGGATTTCCGGACGGGTAATATGGGGGTATTAAAATTGGATTCACATTCTTTTAGTAATCCTATTTGCAAAAACTTTTCTATAATCGGTTGGATCCCTTCCCGATCCTCCATTTTCAAAGGGTATTGTTTAATTCTTACCGGTTGTTGTCCTTCTTTAAGGTTTACCTCTACAGGGGGAGCATTCTTCGCCCTTCCAGGCGTATCAATGGCCCACACTCCGGGATACACTTGATTGGTAATCTCCTCGCTAATTTCTCCTTCAGTGGGAACACTAGTTAGAGATAAGCTCATGATTTGAATAAATTCTTGGTTGTTTACCTCCAGAGTAATCTCTCCATTGTTAAAGTTAATGGTTGCTCCTAATTGTTCTAATAAGTCTCTCCCCAGTAGCGCTTTTGGGGAGTTAGGCATATACAGAAACTTATGTATGCCTAACTGCTTTCCTAATTCATATTTTAAAGGTTTGCAGAAATACGCCTTTTCACTTTGGCCAGTGGCTCCCACCACCATGACGTAATCCTCCTCTAAGGGTATTAAATCCATATTTAAGACTGAATATGTTGCTCCAGTGTCTACCAAAAATTCCACTTCCTTCTGTTCTGTCCCCAGCTTTATTGTAACCAGCGGATCCGCTAGGGTAGATTCCCCAGGTCCCCGTCATTGTTCTTCTAAATTAGCTAAGGTCTGCCGCTTTCGGCGGTTTCCCGCTTTTCCTTTGTTTTTCCATCTCCCTGGACATTAATTTTTCCAATGCCCGAATTCCTTGCATATAGCACATTGATTTCTTTTGAGCGGGGGTTGCTCCAACCTCTTTTGCTCCCCCTCCTTTATTACTGCCAAAATTTTCTTGTGCCCTTTCCTGTAGTCCTCTTCCCTATTCCGAAATACCTTCCATGCTTCCTCTAATACTGTTTCTAAGTTCCTTCCCCTGGGAGGGGGTATCTTCTGAAGTTTTCTCCTAATATCCCCTGTGGCTTGCCCTAGGAACAGAGAAACCAGATGCTGTATCCCTACCTCTGAGCTCGGGTCTAAAGGAGTATTGCGGCGCATTATATCTCTCAGCCGATCCAGGAACTCTGATGGGGACTCGGATGGACCCTGTTTGATTTCATAAAGTGCTGACCAATTTATGGTCTTAGGGATAGCCCTCTCCATTCCCCTCGCAATCCACTCACGATACCCCTGTAATCGTTCCACATGTGCAGATCGATTAGGATCCCATTTCGGGTTATCGTGGAGAGGGAGGAACTCCTTATAGTCTCCTCCAACCACTCTATAGTGATCTTCTGCCAAATTCTGTGCCGTTTTTAAAACCAGCTGTTTTTCCGTCTCAGTTAAATGATCCAGTAACAGCTGCATGTCTTCCCAATCAGGGTTGTGTTGCTTTATAATAAATCGAAAATGCCTCGTCACGCTCACAGGGTCATTCCGGTAGTTCTTAGCTTTCTTTTCCCATGTCTCCAAATCAGAGGTGGAAAACGGCACCTTTACCAACATAGTACCACCCTGAGTTCCCACCGCCTCTCTAAGGGGTGCTTGGATAGTTTCAGGAGCTTTTCCTCGCGTCCGGGAGGAGATTGGGCTATCCGGAGGAATAGACGGTTCCTCCGAGTCCCCGTCTTGCTCCTGAGGCTGAGGAGGGGGTTTAAATAAGTCCTCCAAGCTCTGTTCTTTCACCCTTCTACTCTTATCCACCCTTGTGCACCTTTGTCCAATGCTGCATGATGAGCAACACCTTTTTAATTTTCCTTTCATCTCTCCTTTATAATCCTTTTCTAGGGCAAGCACTAAGGGGTCTTGTGGTGGAACTAATCCACAATCCCTCTGCCATTCTGGATGATTTCGAAGGGTAAAAAACATATCTGCATAAGATACCTCGTCCCACTTCCCTTCTCTCCGTAAAAATAACATCAGTTGTAGCAATGTATGGTAATCTAAGGTTCCATTCAGCGGCCATTTAGCCTCCTCTTCTAATTTATAAAGTGGCCACCACTGGTTACAATATTTAATCATGATTTTCTTACTCTCCGTGCTTCCCCTCCCCGCTGTGTCTTTCCAGTGCGTGAGTATGCAATCCAGAGGGCTTTTCTTTACAATTCTTCCCTGCTTATTCCCCATTATTATTCTTTATTCCCAAAATCTTTTCTTTCACACAGATATTCACTAGATTCTAATCAAAACCAGCGGAGAAGGGATTCACTTTCCAGTCTCCGGTTCATACAATGTTTTCACAAAACATACAGAGACAATGCACTATTTGAACAAATAGGAGCTTCTCATTTGTTTTACGACGACTGCGCCTCACTCACACCCTGCAGGCGCGCAGGCACACAGACACACAGACATACAAGCCCTGCAGGCACACAGACACACAGACATACAAGCACTTAAAGGGCCCACCACACTTTTCACTTATACCACAAAGTATATCAAAGTTCAAACATTAACCAAGTCCGCTTGTAACATATATCATAAACCGTTAACCATTTGCCGTAAGTTCAAAACCAAATGATTCCAGTAAATCCCACAGGTTGCAACAAACTGCAAGTACCAAACCCTGGGGTGGTCAATGACACTCCCATGAACCCCGATACCCACTTATTTAGTTGGTCGAGGTGGTCACTGACGCTCCCATAACCACAAGTCCCAATGTTCTTTTCTGCGCGGTCTCGCAGAACCAAACCTAAATAGGTACCCCCTTCCTCGGGACAAGGCTGTGCGCCAGACGTCTCTGTGCGTCTTACCAGCAGCCCGTTATTCCTTTAAACATACCTTGATCCGCGAATTCGATGGTCCTTGTCTGCTCCCGCCGTGGACAGCTGGGAGCGGAGCTCCTCCGAGAAGGGCTCGGGGTGCACCTAGGAAGCCCACTCTTCAGCGGTCCCAGCAGCCGAGTAGAGAGGGTCCCATTTGGGTCGCCAAAATGACTTGCGGAGAAAAGTAACTCTACAACTTTGGGGTTGTAAAGCAGGTATGTTTATTCAGCACTGGGCACATGGGGGATCGCTCCACCACAAGGATGTGCAACCTCCGGTAGCTATTGTTTTGCTTATATGTTACAAAGTATTGTATATTCATAAGACACCTATACATATTCATAGTCTACCTCCGCCTCCCCTCGCTTCTCATGGCAATCAGGTCTCCTCCCCTCGCGCCTGCTCATTGAGCTCCTCAAGTCCTGGGCAGGGGTCGCAAATTCCTGGGCAGGGGTCGTGTAGATGAAGTATCTCCTCTTCCTCGCTGATGAACTCTTCACCCTGCCGGTCTGCGCAGGCTCAGTTGTTCCTGTTTTCTGTCTGAGCCCCCAGGCCAGTTTGTACCGGACTCCGAGGTAATCTCACTGCTAACATATACATTCTCAAGGGCAGAAGAAGCTTCTGCCCAGACTAGAAGATAGTATCCTAGCAACATTATCAGCGTCTGGTAGGTTTCAGCACATAGCCCTCCTCATCCCTGCGCAAGTTCTCCTTTCTTGCGCCATCTGAGCACCATTGTTTACATTCCCCATCTCACTCTGAGACCTTCTTTGTCATCTATAATGGTAACAAAATGTGCACTTTGCTGTGTAGGGGATGCTCCTCCAATTCCTACAACCATGTTGGATGCCATAATCAAAGGCCAAGAAGATGGCCATGCAGCATATGGTATAATGGTGACATCAGCTCCAGTGTCAAGCATGACTTGTTCAGAGCGGATGTTAACTCCATCATTCCCAAGTATTGTGACTGTTCTCATAGGCTTATTGTTGGTGATCAATTGTCAAAAGGCAACAGTCACTGGTCCAGTAGACCCAAATCCTTGATCGCCTCTTTCGCAGTCTTGACTGTTAATATCATGTGCTCGAAATGGAATTAATTGAGTAATACGGTCACCTTTATGCAATGTGGCTGGAGGGTTTAGAATTCTCACCATTATCCCAATTTGTCCAGTATAATCAGAATCAATTAACCCAGGAATAATCATAATTCCTTGCTTCGATGCCGAGGATCGTCCTAGCAATAATGCACTAAGTCCATGTCCTAACGGTCCTGTAACTGCGGAAGGAACTACATGCACTGAATCATCTACTATTGTGATGTCGACTCCCACGGCCAAATCGAGGCCTGCACTTCCTCGGGTGGCTGCTGAAAGCTCGTCAAGGCAGCCGCCACTTGGGGGAATTTGAGTGTCTTGGCGCCCCCCGGAAAGGCGCTCCGCGAGGAGTTTCCCGGCAAGGGGCTCCCGTCTTTCTTGAATTTTGATCGACACTCGCTGGCCTTATGCCCAAATTTATCACATCGGTTACAGGTACCGGCAAATGGCACTGTTATGGTAGCTTTCTTTGCCTGAGGACATTGTCGCTTAAAATGATCAGGTTTACCACATGAAAAACATCCTTCCTTTTTCCTAGCATTTTTAAGTCCAGGATCTCCTTTTCCCTGACTTGTAACAGGTCTTAAAGCTGCAGCAAGAGCTCTTGCCTGGATAGTAGCCTTTTCTTGCTCCTCCAATAATGGTGGCAATCATGAACATGCCTCAACCATCTGTGTCAGGCTAGCACCTCGTGGGAGACTGGCAATCACTTCTTGGCATCTTTGATTTGCATTTTGATATGCCAAATCTTTCCCCACCGCTGTTTTAGCATCAGGTGTAAGATTAGGTGCAGCATCCAGTGCCTCTTTCAATGGATCAATAAATTGCATATATGGCTCATCTGGCTTTTGCTTCACTTGATGATAAGGCAGTCTCGGTTTTCCAATTTGAGGCAGCTCTTGAAGCGCCTCTAAGGCCAGTGCCTGAGAGTGTTGTGTTATACGAGGGTGCAAGGCTGCCTGTGCTGCTCCATTACAATACTGCCTGACAGTATAAGTAGGGTCCTGCAGGGGGAGCGGATCAGGCATGGGAGGACTGGATGCCGAAGAAGCGGCATTGTTTTCATGTCCTTTTCTTTCGTCTTTACCCTGCAGCCATCCAGTATCCTGGCCTGTATTAGAAATAGCATGGCCAGCAGGGACAGGGAAGTGATCTTACCCCTGTACTTGGCACTGGTGAGGCCGCACCTCGAGTATTGTGTTCAGTTTTGGGCCCCTCACTACAAAAAGGACATTGAATTACTTGAGCGTGTCCAGAGAAGGGCAACGAAGCTGGTGAAGGGTCTGGAGCACATGTTGTACGATGAGCGGCTGAGGGAACTGGGCTTGTTTAGTCTGGAGAAGAGGAGGCTGAGGGGAGACCTCATCGCCCTCTACAACTACCTGAAAGGAGGTTGCAGAGAGCTGGGGATGAGCCTCTTTAACCAAGTAAAAAGCGATAGGACAAGAGGTAATGGCCTCAAGTTGAGCCAGGGAAGGTTTAGACTAGATGTCAGGAAGTATTTCTTTACAGAACGGGTTATTAGGCAGTGGAATGGATTGCCCAGGGAGGTGGTGGAGTCCCCATCCCTGGAGGTGTTTAAGAGCAGGGTCGACATAGCGCTGAGGGATATGGTGTAGATGGGAACTGGCAGTGTTAGGTTAACGGTTGGACTAGATGATCTTCAAGGTCCTTTCCAACCTGGTTGATTCTGTGATTCTGTGATTCTGTGAAGTTGGGTGGGAGTGTTGATCTGCTCGAGGGTAGGGATGCCTTGCAGAGAGATCTGGACAGGCTGGAGCAATGGGCTAAGGCCAACTGTAGGAGTTTTAATAAGGCCAAATGCCGGGTGCTGCACTTGGGCCACAACAACCCCCAGCAGCGCTACAGGCTTGGGGAGGAGTGGCTGGAGAGCTGCCAGTCAGAGAGGGACCTGGGGGTGTTGATTGACAGCCGGCTGAACATGAGCCAGCAGTGTGCCCAGGTGGCCAAGAAGGCCAATGGTATCCTGGCTTGTATCAGAAATAGCATGGCCAGGGAAGTGATCTTGTTACTGATTGTCACTGATATGTTATTAATTTGAGTTGATGATTTTTGGAGATTTTGATAAGGAATGATTAGGACTAATCAATTAAATGAATTCACACAGAAATATCGGTTTTTACAGAAGATAGTGGTGTAATGTTTTAAGTAGTCATAGAGTGTGGGAATGTCAGCTCTGTGCAGCTGTGGGAGATTCAGTATGTTCAGAGTTAAATCATGTGTTACTGGTAAATGATTAAGAGGCAAGTCGGCATTGGCCTGTCAGCCCTGCACAGCTGTGGGAGATTCAATACTTAAGAGCCAAATTGACATTGGCTGATCAGCTCAGCCAGAGAGCTCTGTTTGGGGTGCTTGGTGAAAGTGGAGAGTGCTGTTTGGTGAGCCAGGCAGGAGCTCTGTCCTGTGCTGGCTTGGAGAAGTGCCAGCTCTGCTCTGTGCTGGCCTGGAGAAGCAGTAAGGCTTGGAGAAGCAGGCCTTGTAAGAAAGATAAGTCAGCTCAGAGAGATTATGGAACTGTTTCTGAGAGAGAGGGTTGATGATTGTCTAGTAGCTGATTTGCTAACTATGAAGTAAGAGCTAAGGTAGCGAGAGCATAAGTATGTACCATTGTAATAATAAAGGATTTTCCTTTTGCGCTTCAATGGAGAGTCTGTGCCTCAATTGCTACAATAGAGATGTTGTGTTTAGTTTAAAGTAACCGTACAACCAGTTACGTTGCTGGATGAGGTACCATTGTTAGACTCTTTGGTAAGGATGATTTATTGCCCTGTAGACCAGGTGTTTTAAAAGTTGTATTGTGAAAGGGCCTCAAGGTGTGTTAAAATTGCAATGTGAGACAAAATCCTTGAGTCAAGGACATTGGGGGGGTCTTTCTTCTGAGTCAGTAGACTGTGGTGGTCACAAAAGCAGCCCCCCAACTCATTTCAGGACTCAAGGGTCCATGACTGGAAAGAGGTGGGAATATGAAAGTGAGTTACAGGAATTAGCATGTTTATGTATGAGAACTTGATTAATATGTATTACTGTATCCTATATAATCAGCATGTTACATGACTCACGTGTGCGTTGTTGGTGAGACGACTCCCCTGTGCACCTGGCTGTTAATAAAGGAGTGTCTGCTTATCTACATCACATTGGTGTCAATAAGTTCTTTTATCCCATTTTGGTGACAGTTTTCGGCAACCCAGGTGGGACCTCGCTGAGAGAGGCAGGAGGAGTCGGGGACCAGATTGTTTCTGGCTGGCACCAAGGAATTCTCGGGTGCAGAAGATTGGTGCAGGAGATAAACGCATGCAACTGATCACACAGTGATTAAGCAATGCCTACTTTAATATGGTGGACAGGCCTTTTATAATGAAGGTAAGAATCCCAAGATACAATCACATGGTACAGTTCTTTCTGATTGGACAATTAGCTTTGCACATGCTCCTTAAGCTCTCTTCTGATTGGATGAAAACTGCCATATCGACATTGTACAAACTTCTTCTCTGCCAAGACCAACACCCTGAAGTTGTTTACCTTCCTGGGTTCTTCCTCATTCTTCCAGGGTCATCTCCTCGTCACATCCTTGGCGAAGCCGAGGCTTTGCCAGTCTTACTCATATGCAGGATTGCTCACATGACGATTTCCTAGTAGGAAATCCTTTAGAATCCCCACACTCGGGGATACCCGTTGATCCCCGATCCATAAGGCTCTTTGCGATGTCCCCTGGAATTGGTAAGATGCTTCTTGTTTGGTTTGGGAAGTCTGCCTGTCAGACACGGTGAAAGCTGCGCAGGGTTGGAAAAAGGGTACTCCTTTGGTTTGGAAGCCTAGGCATTTGCCCATAAGATATAAGCGAAAGCTATTGCAGGGTTGGACAAATTTGGGTATTGGAAAAACCTATATGCTATAGGTTTTTATTGGTATTTGTATTTTGGAGAAAAAAAAAATAGAAAAAAATAGAAAAATATTGGTGGTGTTTGTGTGAGTTTGAGACGTACAAATAAGTACAAAGCGTGTGCGGAGTTTGGATCCACGGTTCTGTTATCCCGCGAGGGGTGCAGCCGGAGAAGGATGAAGCAAAACATTTGAGTGATTGTGTGAGTGGATTATAAAATACTTTGAAATGGCATCTAAACTAACACATTTGTTCAAGAGTAAGAGTGTTGGTAATTTGGTTTCTGATGAAAAGGTACCAGAAACTTCCCCATTAGGATGTCTGTTAGAGCATTGGGGAGAAATACACGATAACCTAGGTAAAAGTCAAATGATAGAATACTGTAATCATTGGTGGCCATTGTATATTTTGGAAGATCAGGAAAAGTGGCCTATCAATGGAACCTTGAGTTATAACACCATATTATAGTTAATGCTGTTCTGTAGAAGGGAAGGAAAATGGAATGAAGTCCTATATGTAGATTTGGTCTTTTGAGACAATGAACTGATTGGCAAAAATAATGTAAATTGATTAGTAGAGATAATTTGGTAATGGCTTTGACTTCTGAAAACAAGAAAATAAAGAAATGTTGTTCTGCATGTTATATTGGGAAAAGGTGCATAAAGTACATAGCTCCCAAAGAGGATGAAGAAGGACCAGAAGTAGATATAGCCCCTCCCCCAAAGAGAACAGAGACATCAGAGGCAGGGATAGGGAGGTAGAAGAGATCAAGCAATAGAGGTACCAGAGCTAGAAAGTAGTGGAATAGAAGATGAGGATGAGGGACCTGCTGAAGTTGTAATTCATACTCCTATATCTAGGAGAACTAGACAGCAGGCACAGGTGATAGCCCCTCTAAGACAAGGAGTTGGTAATGATGGACCAGTATATGTAAAAGTGCCTTTTTCAGTTATGGATTTGATGGCTTGGAAGCAGGCAGCAGGGACATATAGGGAAGATCCTGAGAGAGTAGGCAGAATAGTAGATACAATCATTAGAACACAGAATCCAGATTGGAATGATTTGCAAGTGATATGGGATAATTTATTGGATGGCATAGAGAAACAAATGGTATTGAGGACTGGTAAGGCGCAGGCAGAAGTGGTGGTGATGAGTGGGACAACTGATGGAACTTTAGAGTAAAATTTTCCTCCTGGAGATCCACAGTGGAATCCAAACCGTGTGGAGCATAGAGAAAGATTAAGTCGATATCAGAAATGGGTTTTATATGGGGTAAAGCATGTAATACCTAAATCTGTGAATTGGTCTAAGCTATATGAGGTGAGACAGGATAAAAACGAATCTCCCTCTGCATTTCTGGAAAGATTGAAGGAAGCTGCCAGAAAATATACTGACTTGAGAGTGGAAACTGAGGCAGCTCAAATGCAACTGGCTTTGATTTTTATGGGGCAGTCTGCACCAGATATAAGAAAAAAAACTCCAGAAACTAGAGGGAGAGGATTCAAGAAACCTGAGTAAAATGTTGGAAGCAGCATGGAAAGTTTATAACAATCGAGAGAAAGAGGAGAAAAAAACCAGAGAAGATAGGTTACTGGCTGTAATAACAGGAACATCAATAAGAGGTCGAGGCCATGGGAGAGGACGAGGGGCTATCGGGAGAGGAGGATTTGTAAATTCTGGGAACTGAAATTTTAATGCACCTCTAGGAATAAATCAGTGTGCTTATTGTAGAGAAGGGCATTGGAAACAAGAATATCCAAAGATGGGGGGTGGTCAGCAAGAGGCAGCAAGAGTAATGATTGTAGATGAATGAAGGGGACCAGAGGGGAACCCAGCTGAACCTCTGGTTGTAATTAAGCTGGGAGAAAAAGAGGTTAAATTTTTAGTAGATACGGGAGCAACATTTTCACTATTGAATACCTGTAAAGGAAAGTTAGGAACAAAACCAGTAAATATAAGGGGAGCAACAGGGAAAGAAGAAAACAGGCCATTCCTGCAACCCCTAGATTTGAAATTTGGGAACAAAAATAATTACACATGAATTCTTGTATGTATCAGAATGTCCGATACCCTTGTTAGGAAGGGATTTGTTGTCTAAATTAAATGCACAAATTGTTTTTGAGGAAGGGGAACTCTTCCTAAAAATACCTGAGTCAAAGACAGGAGAAATCCTAATGATACAAGAGAGAGTAAAAGAACAAGAAATTCCACAGGAATTAGATTTAGCAGTAATCCCTATAGTATGGGAAACAGATAAACCTGGCAAATCAAAATTAGCACCACCTGTGAAAATAGAATTGAAGGAGGGTGTAAGACCAGTAAGGATTAGACAGTACCTGATTAAACCAGAAGTTAGAGAGGAAATGAAGAAATTGATTGACAAATTATTTGAGTATAAAATCCTTGAGGAATGTGAATCTGAATATAATACTCCAATTTTACCGGTTAGGAAACCTTCAGGTGAATATAGGTTAGTACAAGATTTAAGAGCAGTGAATCAGATAGTTAAGGACATTTATCCTGTAGTAGCAAATCCATATACATTGTTGACAGCATTAAAGGAGACTCATCAGTGGTTTACAGTGCTTGATTTAAAAGATGCTTTCTTTTACATACCTCTGGAGAAGGAAAGCAGAAAATTGTTTGCCTTTGAGTGGGAAAATCCACAAACTGGATGAAAAATGCAATTGATATGGACAAGACTACCCCAAGGATTTAAAAACAGCCCAACAATTTTTGGAAATCAGCTGGCAAAGGAACTCAAAATATGGAAACAGGATGATACACGGCCAAAGCCTGGACATTTACTTTTGCAATATGTGGATGACATACTGATTGCTACAGAAGAAAGATCCACCTGCATAAAGATTACAATAGAACTTTTAAATTTCCTTGGATTAAATGGGTACAAAGTATCCAGAAATAAAGCCCAACAGCAAGCCAGACTGTAATATATCTGGGCTTTGAGATTTCAAAAGGACAGGGGCAATTGGGAACAGACTGCAAGGAAGCCATTTGTGGCATACTGGAGCCAAAAAATGTTCATGAACTAAGGGCCTTTTTAGGAATGGCTGGATGGTGTTGCCTTTGGATAATGAATTATGGTCTAATAGCTAAGCCATTGTATGAAGCTCAAAAGAACTTTCCCTTTGTATGGGGCCCACATCAG
This sequence comes from Bubo scandiacus, assembly GCA_017315185.1. Classification (NCBI taxonomy): domain Eukaryota; kingdom Metazoa; phylum Chordata; class Aves; order Strigiformes; family Strigidae; genus Bubo; species Bubo scandiacus. Next base: position 376,500 of record MU210525.1, on the reverse strand, counting down.
CAACAGACCTTTAAAGATTTAAAACGAGCTCTAATGTCTGCACCTGCCCTGGGACTTCCAGATCTAACCAAAGCTTTTTGGTTGTTTGTTCATGAAAGACAGCGTCTTGCACTGGGTGTGCTGACCCAGAGAATGGGAAGCTGGAAGAGACCAGTTGGATACTTTTCCAAACAGCTGGATACTGTGAGTAAAGGATGGCCTACTTGCCTTCGAGCAGTTGCTGCTACAGTAATGCTTATTCAAGAGGCCCAGAAATTGACTTTGGGAAGAACAATAACAGTATACGTCCCACACATGGTGATAACTGTTTTAGAACAAAAGGGGGGGACATTAGTTGTCCCCAAGCAGAATGATAAAGTACCAGGTGGTCCTGACTGAACAAGATGATGTGGTTTTAAAAACAACTAACCTGGTAAACCCTGCAGTCTTTTTAATTTCTACACAGGAAGAAGGGCAGCTGGAGCATGACTGCCTGACTACCATTGAACATGTGTACTCCAGTTGAGAGGATTTGAAGGACACACCGCTGGAAGATCCCAACTGGGAGTTATACACAGACGGCAGCAGCTTTGTGGAGCATGGAGTCCAATACTCTGGATATGTAGTAACAACAGACACCTCAATCATAGAGGCAAATGCATTGTCTAGCACCACTTCAGCTCAAAAGGCAGAACTCATTGCTTTAACTCGAGCTCTCGAATTAAGTGAAAAGAAGAAAGTAAATATCTGGACTGATTCAAAGTATGCTTTTGGGGTAGTACATGTCCATGGAGTTTTATGGAAAGAAAGAGGATTATTGTCCTCCCAGGGAGCAAATATTAAGCATCAGGATGAAATTTTGCAATTATTGCAAGCAGTTCAGAAACCAACTCAGGTGGCAATCATGCACTGTAAAGCACATCAAGTTGGGAATACAAAAGAAATTGGAGGAAATAATTTAGCAGATAGGGCTGCCAGAAGAACAGCAAAAGAAATAACGTTACAACTGGCCTTGATTTCGACCAAGACAGTAGTTCTCCCAAGGGAGAAACCTAAATTTTCAGAAGAAGACGATAAATTAGGGCAATTACTGAATGCTAAGAAAAATTCGGCTGGATGGTGGGTGACATCCAAGGGACAAGTGGTGGTTCCGCCTCTCTTGATGAGAGAGATTATTCAGACAAAACACCAAGAATGTCACTGGGGTGTAGATGCCTTAATAACCCTTTTAAAAAGACAAGTAGTATCAGTCAAAATGCTAGGATTAGCTAAAATGCAGCATGTGATGTGTGCTTGAAAAATAATCCAGTAATAAAGAAAAGGGTCCAAATGTGTAAACTCAAATCTGGAACAGAACCAGGACACTATTGGCAAGTAGACTTTTCAGAGTTACCTAGACAAAATGGGTATTGGTACATTCTGGTGCGGGTTGATACTTTTACAGGATGGCCAGAAGCCTTTCCCTGTCGTACCACTCAGGCAAAGGAAGTAGTAAAAAGGAAGTAGTAAAATGGTTACTACAAGAAATAATCCCGAGATTTGGAGTCCCTATTGGGATCTCTTCAGATAGAGGCCCACACTTTGCTGCTGAAGTAGTACAAAGTGTTTGTAAAATTTTGGGAATTACTTGGGATTTACATACATCATGGAGGCCACAATCCAGCGGAAAGATAGAGAGAATTAATCAGACTCTGAAAAGTCAAATTAGCAAAATATGTCAAGAAACTAATTTAAAATGGCCTCAGGCTCTTCCATTGGCATTGTTGCGAATCAGGGTACAACCAAAAAGTGGCACATCAGTTAATCCTTATGAATTACTATATGGGAAACCATATGAACCTCCAGAACCAAATCCAAATATACATGTAAAAGGAAAACAAGATGTGTATAATTTACTTCCCTTAGGAAAAACCCTGACTGCAGTCTGAAATGCAGTAGTGTGGAATAGACCTCTATCCTTGGAGAATCCAGTACACGACTTTCAACCTGGAGACTACGTCTATGTGAAGACATGGACTTCTGAACCCTTGCAAGAACGCTGGAAAGGACCCTTTCAAATACTGCTGACTACCTTTACAGCTATCAAGATTGCAGAATCAGATGCATGGATACACTATACCAGAGTGAAGAAGGCATCCCCTTCCTGAAAGGTTGTCAATAGCGATACAGAAATTTCAAAATTTACTTTAAAATATGTCTAACTTCATATACCCATTAGAAATTGTTTTTCATTTGATTTTTATTTGGAAACTGATGCTGGTGGGATCCTGGGATCCTGGTCTGAGGTAACAACCAAAAGACAAAATGCAACTGAGAACTGTGAGGAAATGTCAGAATAGAAGGTAAGGAATAGAAGGCAGATAGAAACAGAACAGTTAATATACCTCCAAAGGAAGATACCAGAAGAAAACGTGACGTTAGGATTACTTAAGGGATTTGCCAATTTGCAGAATGTAACACAGATTACTGCTTGTTTACCAATACCAAGAGCAGTAGGTTAATCTGTTCCATGGGGAATTTTAACCATGAATTTGACCAAGACACAGAAATGAGACTACTCATTGCGAACAAAAGCCTGTTGTTGAGTGGTATGAACAAGTTAAAATTATCATGAAACAATGGAAGTCACCAAGCAATAGAGCAGATTGTGAAAAACTGTTAAACCATGTTTTCACAAACATAGGGAGATATCGAACTGTTGGGTGGTGTTCGTATGATGAACAGGTTAGAAACAGTGTGAGTAGAAGCATCATGGAATAGAAGTGTGACAAAACCAATCAGACTACACAAGAGGAGGAGGAGCATTGGGATTCTATATGGTCCATGTCTATATTCTTTCAGTTTCAGTATATAGCTAGAACTCCTTGGTGTTTTATTTGGGATGGGACAGTTTTTGCAGTCTTACCATCAGTAAATGATAAAGGAAGCACACTGAGAGAAAAGGAAAATGTAGTGTCTTGGTGGAAGTGTGAAAAAGTATATGACTGCAGCAATGCAGACCTAATAATTCAAAGAATTCCTCCTTTGGCTGCTGCCTTAAAATATGGGTGGTTTTGCCAAGGTCTTAAAAACACCCTTAATTTGATCAAAACATATATACTCAGAAAAGGAACGTTATTTAGCTGTAGAAGATCTGCAATTCAGAGCCCAGGACATTTGGTTTGGGCAATGAGTGACGGAACCTGGACATCGCATCTGCCCTTGGATGGAAAAATAAAACAAATTACTTTAGGTATGCTAACGTTGTGCTCAATTTGGAAGAAATCTCCATTTAAAGGATCCTTAGAAAATTTAAAGTTAGAGCGAGTTAAAAGATCTGAAATAGATGATACATGGAATGAACCCTCGACAGGGGTAAAAATTGGTTGGGCTCTAGAATCCCTTTTGAATCCCATAGCATCATATAGAAACAGGGAATGGTTGTATCAACTAACTGGACAGGTAGAAAAACTAGCTAATGTCACAAGAAAAGGATTCAAGGAATTAAATTTTCAATTGCAGGCAACCTCAAGGATGACTTTACAAAATAGAATGGCACTAGACATGCTCTTGCTTAAAGAGCATGGAGTTTGTGGATAACTTAAAGATAGACTAGATCACTGCTGTATACATATCCCAAATGTGACACAAGACATAGAACATGATCTAGAATGACTAGGAAAAATTGAAGATACTGAAAAAGTCCGAGAAGATATGTCAGAAGATTGGATAGGCAAAAATTTTAGTGGACTGGGTTGGAATTTAAGTTCATGGATAAGGTCACTAATTGGCACATTATTTATCTTGCTGGTTGTTTTCTTGATGATAATGTTGATTTATTCCTGCTTAAAGAAACAAATTACCAGCAAAATTGAGTTCACTCGCATGATTATAAGAGAAATCCCAAGACTCCCACCAGCATACAGTGAGACAGAAACATAATAGACTCTGATGTGAAAGTATTGAAATGATTTTCAAAACTTTCAAAGGGGGGAAATCTTACTGATCGTCACTGATTTGTTATTAGAGTTGATGATTTTTGGAGATTTTGATAAGGAATGATTAGGACTAATCAATTAAATGAAATCACGCAGAAATATCGGTTTTTACAGAAGATAGTGGTGTAATGTTTTAATTAGTCATAGAGATGTTGTGTTTAGTTTAAAGTAACCATACAACCAGTTACACTGCTGGACGAGGTACCATTGTTAGACTGTTCAGTAAGGATGATTTATAGTCCTGGAGACTAGGTGTTTTAAAAGTTGTATTGTGAAAGGGCCTCGAAGCATGTGAAAATGGCAATATGAGCCAAAGTCCTTGAGTCAAGGACATTGGGGGGGTCTTTCTTCTGAGTCGGTAGTCCGTGGTGGTTGCAAAAGCAGTTCCTCGACTCATTTCAGGACTCAAGGGCGCATGACTGGAAAGAGATGGGAATATAAAAATGACTTACAGGAATTACCATGTTTATGAGAACTTGATTAATATGTATTACTGTATCCTATATAATCAGCATGTTACACGACTCAGGTGTGTGTTGTTGGTGAGATGACTCCCCTGTGCGCTCAGTTGTTAATAAAGGTGTGTCTGTTTATTTACATCACATTGGTGTTGATAAGTTCTTTTATCCTGTTTTGGTGACAATCTTACCCCTGTACTCAGCACTGGTGAGGCTGCACCTCGATTACTGTGTTCAGTTTTGGGCCCCTCACTACAAAAAGGACATTGAATTACTTGAGCGTGTCCAAAGAAGGGCAACAAAGCTGGTGAAGGGTCTGGAGCACATGTTGTATGAGGAGCGACTGAGGGAACTGGGGTTGTTTAGTCTGGAGAAGAGGAGGCTGAGGGGAGACCTCATCGCCCTCCACAACTACCTGAAAGGAGGTTGCAGAGAGCTGGGGATGAGTCTCTTGAACCAAGTAACAAGCGATAGGACAATAGGTAATGGCCTCAAGTTGCGCCAGGGAAGGTTTAGACTAGATATTAGGAAGCGTTTCTTTCCAGAACGGGTTGTTAGGCGTTGGAATGGGCTGCCCAGGGAGGTGGTGGAGTCGCCATCCCTGGAGGTGTTTAAGAGTCGTGTTGACATAGCACTTAGGGATATGGTTGGTGTAGTTGGGAACTGTCAATGTTAGGTTAATGGTTGGACTGGATGATCTTCAAGGTCTTTTCCAACCTAGACGATTCTGTGATAAGACAGGCCTTGGACAGTCTGAAAAATCTCCCTGAGTACAACCCTGATAGCAGGAACCTAAAAAACCAAGTGTCTAAGAAGATGCCAGTGTCAAGATAAGTGACTGGAAGCCGGTCTAAACTAACCCCCTTGGAACAAACAGGAGCTGAAGGACGGATGAGGTAACTCCATGACTATATATGGACATGAGAAACCTGAAGTTCAACTAGTGGACAGTGTGAGGAAGACTATGTGGACCACTAAGGAGGGGAGAAGACCCTTACTCTATTTTTACTACGCATGCGCAGACTATGTAAATGAATTCTGAGAACCCATTAGCATAATACTGCCTTTTCTAAGAAATCTAATGAATATGTATGGTTTTTCTGTATATTAGAGTGTTTTGTTACTAAGTGTGGCACTTGTGGTGGAGCGATCCCCAGTGCTGCTAATAAAGAATACCCGCTTAACAGTTATACTCAATTCTGATTGTTGAGTGAAGCTCTTTGTTTCATACCTATGCAAACAGAGAGGTCAGTGGAAAGAAGGAGGAGAAAGAGGGGCAGGTGCACTGGAGCAGGAGAGCCCCCCTGTATCCTGTGGTGAGAGAGCAGGGTGGCCTTCCCTGCCACCCATGGAGATCACTGGAGGAGCAGAGATTCACCTGTGGCATGTGGAGGACCCCACACTGGAGCAGGCGACTGCACTAGGCTGGGACTCTATGGGAAGAAGCAGCCCCTGATACAAGGAAATTATCAACTGCTTTGCAACTTATTCATTTATAGCAACTTACAATGATTTCTGAATATTGCTTAATAATCCTGCTTGCCCTGACTGTTTTGTGGAAGCTTACCAAGGGCTACTGCTACTCTGTTTGTCAAAACAAAGCAGTTTTCTGTGGAAAATTACCAAGACTTACTATGTTCAGCAAAAATGTTTCTTGTCCTTGGAAAGCAGATGTGCTCTAATTAGTTTAGTCTTGGTAATGAATAAGATAGCCATATATGGATGGTAGAAATTGATATGCTGGTACTTTTAGATAAAATAGAATGAATAAACTGGCTGAGAGAGATTGTGGAGGACTGTCTCCCATGAGAGGGACACCACATGGAGCAGGGGGAAGAATGCAGAAGAGTGCTTCCCCCCCAACCTTGGAGGAAGAAGTGGTGGACTGGCTGCACCCCCCATCCCCTGGCCCTGTGTCACTGGGGGAGGAGGTAGAAATATTGTGAACAAAACTGAGTCCAGGAAGAAGGGAGGGGTGGGGGGAGGTGTTTTTAAGATGTGGTGACACTTCTCACTGTCCCATTCTGTCTGTTAAGTGTTGGTTTTGTTAGTGTTTGAATTAAAGTGTTCTTGGTTTCATTCCTCTAATGAGTCTGTCTTTTGCCTGTGACTGTTTAATGGGTGATCGACCCCTCCCTGTCCTCATCTCGATTTCTGAGCCTTTTGTTTCATGGGAAGGAGTGAGTGAACGGCTGCATGGTGCTCAGTTGCCCTCTGGGCTCAAACCATGACTCCCTCCCTCCCTCCCTTTCTCCTCCCCTCTCCCCTCCCTTTGCTATCCTCCCTCCCTCCTTTCCTTTCTGCCTTCTTCCCCTCCTCTCACGTGCCTGCCTTTTTCTTACTCCTCTCCTTCCTCTTTCCCTCTTTCTCCCTTATCCTCCTTCCCCCTCTCATCCTCCCTCCCTCCCTCCCTCCCTCCCTTTCTTTTTTTTCATTCTTTTCATCTTTCCTTCCCTCCTTGTTTTCCTTATTCTCTCGCTCCCTGAAGAAGACTTCAGCTACCATATTTCCATCTAATCTCTCCTGACCTTTGGTGAATGACATTATTTCAGTATCTTGTAATTTGAGCAAGTGAATTGGAGACAAGTAGAGAAATTCACCTTAGAGGTAAATAAGCCCATTTTCTGACTTTGTGAGAGTTGGGCCTGATTTTTGCTGAGAGCTGTGGCAAAGGCCTTGTGTTGCTGACCCTATTGTATCCATGGAGCAAAAGCCATCAGAAAACCTTGGTGCCTAAGAGTTAGATACTGTGTCACATAGCTTCTATGGGCTTAGCTGAGGCATCCAACACAGAGTTCTCTGGTAAGCACTGAGAGGCCCTATGTCTGGGAGAGAGAAATCCCAACAGGCACATCAAATGGGATCCCAAACAATTGGCAGAAACTATGAGATGGGGATGTCTCAAAGAGGAGCATGGGGAGGTATCCTGGTTTCGGCCAGGATAGAATTAACTTTCCTTGGGCTGGGCCTGGATTGGTCATTGGAGTATTCCATATCATGTGACATTATGCTCAGTATATAATATAAAGGAGACGGGTGTGCTCGCTGCTGGGGGCGGGCTTCGTACCGGTCGCCAGGTGGTGAGCAACTGCATTGTGTATTACCCGTTTGGACTTCCTATTGTTACTGTTGTTTTGTTACCATCACTAAGCTGTTTTTTTTAATTTAATCTACGAATTCTCCCTTTTTTGTCCCTCCCCTATTTTACGGGGGGGGAAGTAAGTGACAGGCTGCGTGGCGATTGGCTATGGGCCGAGTTCAATCCATAACAGGAGGGCACCTCAGGGCTTAGGTATCAGCAAAGCAGCAGCTGTAATTTAGGATTTAGGTATGTAAATTTTCAGTTGCATGTTCACTCTAATGTCCCCTTTTTAATATGGTTTTCACAGCTTCACATGCAACAAAAATAGTTTCTACTCAGCTGGAAAACATAGTTTAGGACAACAGGATTATCCTCTGCTTTTTTAAAAAGTGTCGAAAACATCTGTCTATCAGTAAAGCTATCTCAGGTTGAGAAAAATAGGAAAAATTAATAACATTTTGTGCTTTTGATAAGAAAGCATATCCTGCATATCTGAGGACAGATTTTGGCTTTTATCACAAAATTTTTCTTATAAATCTTGTAAGAAAGACTTGCAATCTATATTCAACAATCCTATATGTACAAAATGACTCTTGTAGAATCTTAGCTTTTGGGTTGAGTAGAACAAAGAATTTTTCTGTTAATATTTTCTTCTGTTTCCATGCCATTGCTGAAAATGGTGGTGGCTTGTTACACCTCCCCAGAGTATGGCAGTTCTATAAAGAAGGCATTCTGAATTCCCCATGGGAATTCACACTTAAAATGTGCCATGTAAATACGGCAAGTGTTAGCCAGTTTGTATTTATAACATATTAACCAAGTGCAGTATCACTTCCCCAGTGAGGAATCCAGAAAGCCTAAATGCTCATTGTTATAGACTATCTTGCCAAAATGATGCAAGTCAGGACAAATTAA